>JAQFXV010001494.1:0-13284 GCA_034694065.1 Camisia spinifer | reverse complement strand
TTATTTAATTATTTGATGGATAATTCATTTTACTTTATGAAAAATAATAAATAACAGGATTCTAACTAAACATTTATTATTGATTTTTATATATTAGAAAAATAGAATAATCATATTGACAATCTGAGTATTAGGGCAGTAAAGTTGAGTTTAGACATTTCGAAGTGTAGCCAATGAGCTCTATTTATGATTCATATTTTTCAGGCGGAATATCTTTCTATAAATGTTCAAAACTTTCATTCTGTTCTCATATCTATCCTATTGTTTAAATCTCATACCGATTGCTTATTATAAGAGATCAGAGTATTTAAAATTCAAAGCATTCATGAGAACTAAACGCCTTTGAATTACTTCAAAAGACAGAAAATAATAATTTTTTGAGAATATAATGAACTTTTATGAGGAAATGAAACAATAGAAACAAGTTTTATATCACTTGAGAATGTTGTAATTTTTTTTTATCAAAATCATTATAATTTCCCTGACTTTTAATGAGAGGTTTAGTGACAGTTGAACTTATATTCTAGAGTCGAACAAAAGTTACCTAAATCGAGATCTAACTGTAATTTTTCCCCTGTTTTTCTTTCATTTCACATCCATTTTTCATACATAGCTTATTATTTACATTGGCGTCGGTTATGAAAAGAACTAGTTTGAGGCAAATTATTATTTTAATCATGATTTGACTCGAATTCATTGATTTAAAAATTATATTTCTTAGAATGCTATTTATTTATTTTGAAAACTTAAGCTTCTCTGCATATCAAGAGGTTTTCAGCGTATCTGTGAATCAATGAGTTTTAATATAAATAAATAAGATCTAAAAATATTTCTGAAATTTAATCTTTTTTGAAAATAAGCAAAAATCCTTGTTTTCAATGTAAAAATAAAAAAAGTTAAGTTGAGTTTAGTTTCTCTTTTGAGAATTGAGTTTATTTTTATTCATTTAAAATTCGATTCTTTGTTTTCGCGAAGCATTACTTCTTAGACAAAAGAAAAACAAAAACCTATTTTCTTAACAGTTCGAAACTTATCAAAAAATCAGAGTAACATCACATCAAATATCTTTCTGCAAATCTGTTTTTGTACTTCAATAGTTCTAAATACAATTTTTGTAACGTTTGGTTTGCAATTCGGAAAACTCGTTATTTTTAACGATAAAAACTTAAGTTTTGTTGACAAAGAAACATATTTATGTTTAGACATTTACAATACTTCACTGTAAAGTGATTTTAAACCTTAAATAACAATTTCTGTGCTTTATTTTCCGAAAAAAGACTTTGAAGAGAAGGTAAAACCCAAAGCTTGGGTTCACATGTATTTGAGTATTGTTTGCCATATTAAGTATGCAAGAGATGTGAGAGATGTTTATAAAACAGAGAAAGAGAGGGAACAGAGGATGAAATAAGAAGATAGTGAACAGATGTGGTGATGTGATGCTGGCGAGGATTTATTCTAATATATAGCTAAGGCATAAAACTTATTTTCAATAAAAGGCATAAACCTTTTATAAAAGATAGAAGGCTTGCAAATTGGTGTCTTCCCGTTTCGTTAAATTTCATTTCGCTCAAATTCGTTTCGCTGAATACTTTCTGATGTATTTCATTTCGCTGAAAATATTAGTATTTATAATTTCAAATATCTTTAGGATTTAATATCAGCTTAAAATACTTGTATTACAAGTCAATCCAAAAGAATACTATTACTGCTATTAATATTCTTTTTTTTCAAGAAGAAAAATAATTTCAAATTTCTTCATTTCATTACAATTAATATTCAATCTCTAAAATATGATTAATATTTATGCCTTTTCTGGTATATAGAAATTAAACAAAATTGTTTTTGTAAACGATTTTAAGTACAAAAGTCATAACTTCAACCAAATTGAGATAATAGTTTTGTATGAATATTTTCGGTGAAATGAAATACAGCAAAAAGGATTCAGCGAAACGAGTTTCAGCGAAGTGGGGTATAATCAAGCAGTTATTCACTTTTGTTGTCATGCGTTCGGATTACTAAATAGACTTAAGCTCTTCATTGTCTTTATTGGAATATTAAATTTTTTTTGAGTTATATATTTACTGAAGTTGTCTCTCATTTCAGGAGAAAAGTGCTATTTCTCAGAGCGATATCTTTGATAAGAACTAAACTATATTTCTTAAGATTCTATAAAAGTAAAGTTCGCTTTTTTGAATTTTATATTAAATTTATTTGCGCTACTTTTGGATCAGCTCTTGAGTGCATTTTGTAAAATACTTCTCTAGTTTATCTCCTATGCCATCAAATTTTCTACTATTGAAATAAAAATTCTTTCTACTGTAATAAAAAATAAGCTAAAAATTCCGAATCAATATATTCTGCCCTATAATTAAAGTTTTCTACTCTTGAATGAAATTTTTGTTTACAATTCAAGGCAATTAAAAAAAATAAAATTCTAGGCTCGTTTCCTCCATAAAAATTTGTAGATTTTATCACAATGTCATCAAAAGGAGTGTTAAATATTTCTTAAACTTCATTAAATCATTGGTTGACACAAATATTTCATGATTGTATGTCATTAAAAACAAAATAATTCTATGAATAATTAAAAACTGGGATAAGCACTGACTAGAATAATGTGCAACAATTTCTTTGGAATTTTTAATTTGATTGAACCGTTGATTTGATTCATTATTATTTTAAAATGAAATTCCAATGAAAATAAAACTATAACAGGCTTTGCATTTAATAAATAAATTTAATGATTGATTGCTTATTGTTAGAGATGTTTCAATAATAATGAAGTTTATAAAAACATAAACTTGAAAATAAGACCCTTTAAAATACATTCTCATTGAATTCTAATCACATTGAGTGCCGCTTAAAATCCCTTTTCTATTGAGATATTTTCAGAATTAATTTATAGCAAAGAATATAAATGCTTTCTGTTAAAGACGTAAAAGTTTTTAGACTCAATCGATTTTAATGTCTACTGCATTATGAGCTTATATCTCACTAACAGTTGTAAGCATTAGTTCATAAAACTAAATGTTTGTCAATTCTCGAGCATTTCATCTAAAGTTTCATAAAAGTGTGCATTAATACTAGTATTCAAGAGTTTATTATTTATTCATAACCACTTATTTTTGAATACTTGAGAGATGAAAATGTTTGCCATTATATAATAATTCTGCAAAACATTTGCACAAAAGCGTGATTAACAAAATTGTTTGACTACTACTCCTTACGCAAAAGATGTGCACAACTTATTAAAGTGTACTTAATATTAATTAATTTAAGTTTTCAATCTTCAAAACTGATTATATAAGAACTTAATATGAAAACTGTCTTAAATCTCATAATTTTATTCATTATTTGAGGTTTTATTCAATTCTCAGTCCAATAAAATTAATCATTAATTAAGTAATTTTTGGAAACTTTGATTTATAAGTTTAACTCCAGACTTAACCGTATACTAAACAGATTTCATGTGCTTCCACAGCATTAAAAATTTGTTTGGAGTTATTTTATTCAAGATTTATATGTATTTCCCTCTCGTAAACCAAAAATGTTTGAATGCCTTCAAGCGTATGATTTATATTCAGAAATAGAGAGAATATGAAAGTAAGAAGTTTTCTCATAGTATAGTTCAAAGAGATTTTGCTTCAATAAGTTGTCAAACGTTTTAAATGCTAACTTAGTTTTCAAATTAGGCCCAAATTCTGAAGTTAATGTATTTAAAGTGCATTTTAGTGTTTTTTAAGTGCAAAATCACTATCAAATCTAATACTAGATTATGAATTAATGAGACTTTTCTACAATTTAATGGATTTTAATTGTAAAAATTGTGTGTTTGTTGTACTTGTTTTGAGGAATTTATTCGCTTTAAAGTAAACATTCGTTCTTTATTTTTCTAGACGAAAAACAGACCCATTTCATGTTTGCTATAATTTATCTTTTTTTGTTTTAAATTAAATTAATTCATATATTTTGGACTTTAAAACACATTAATTATGCGAAATTTCCCAGATTTTGCGCTCTCAAGTGTTTATGATATTATAGTTTTAATTACAAAACTCATAATATTATTCAACTTTTGAAAAGTTTCGTTTTAAAAATCCTACATAAGTGTCATTCAAATTTTGGCAAAACTTTTGATAAAATATTTTCCAACGACAATAGCATAGCTTCACCTTTATTTCAGATGCATTTAATTCAAGTCTTGCTCTACTGTTTTACCCAATGATTTATTTTTATTACACTTCCACATATTTTTGATGCTAAATTTTTTATCTCTACTCCTTTCAGATTTAATTTCCCGAATAAATTCCGAGCCGCACATCAAAGCTCTAAAGAATTGGTAAGTTTTCAGTAAATTATTGTTTTTTGTGAGAGCATTATTAAATGCCTGTCAGATTTTCGCCATTTATTATCAAAGTATATCGATTTGCTAGAGATTCATAATATTATTCTTTGATGCGATTAATTTTTCTGTCTTGTTTTGATTAATATGAGTTCATTTGAAAGTTGAGAAACTTTTCAACTCTGAAGATTTTATATTTGATATTCAATTGTAATTTTAGTGTTCAAAAACCAGCCCTTCTTCGAGGAAAGACTGGTTTATGAGCATACATAAGCAAGTACCCTATTCAAGGGTGGGGTCCAGTTGGTGAGAGTCAATGGTCAAAGTAAAGCTCACCTTTTTATAAGCAAATTTTTTCTACAATATTTTCAAAATGTTTTATTTTCAATTTTTAAAAAATCGATGAACTTTTTCAATAAGTCTTTAACATATAACAAGTTTTTGAATTGAAAAAACTTTAATATCTTAAAGTTATTGCTCTGAAAGTTGAATATTTTTAGTATAATCACAATTATGTTTTTAATTATTTTGTTATGAAATTTTTATTATCTCGAAAACTCTTAGAAATTTTTGTATTTCTCTTGAATTTTAATCAAATTGTCCTCAAAACCAAATAATTTTTCAAAAAATCTTGACTAAGGTTAGATTTTAAAGCTTTGAAGGTGGGGTCCAAAACCATATTCACCCTCCCCTTACTTTTATATGTTTATGAGGCAGAGCTTTATTACAATACAGAAAATATTGAATCATACACTAATCAATAGTCAAAAGTAACTAACTTTGAACCAAGTTTCATAACTAACATAAATAGAGTTTATGTCTGAACTGCACTCTAAAAAGAATTAGATCTCAAGTTTCTTTCTTAATATCCGCTGAGAAGAAAAAGTACAAAAAAAAGTCAATTTAATTATTTGACTGATTGTTATTGAAGGCAGAGTTGAAGCTGAAACATATGTCCACTCAATAGTAGTGTATGTGATAGTGAACAAGTGGTGAATAAGAAAGAAATTCTTTATACTTAGAAATAATGTTCACATAAGACAAATGCAAAACTGATGAAATACTGGTATTTTCTGATATAAATCGATTGTAAGACAACGGTTCACAATCAGTGGTCCCCATATCCTCCTTATAATATTTTTTAAGTTTATTACTATTGTGTGACCGATATTCTTGACTGGCGAAGGAATCACCTGTTGTTGAATTGAAACAACTGTCACATTATTGAGTGGATGTCCCGAAAACAACTTCAAAACTACAATCTATAGTTCAACAGAGCGAAGTGCCGCACAATTTTACTAAGCATTAAAATGAGTGCATCATTTGTTAAGACTTCAGCTTTAAGTAACAAGACTTCATTCACCAGTGCATGAAAATTATTGCTCTGTCTTTTTCATTGACCTTCAAATGGATTGATTCTGGTTTTTGAGACATAAGACACCATTGCTTTTATCGGTTCTGCATGGCTCATATCCATTTTTTCGAACTTCATTTTTTCGAATTTCTTTTTTTCAAATCCAATTTTTTCGAAAAATTACCCATCACTTACTTTTGATAAACATTAAAACTTATTTAGAACTGAAAATTGTTTAAAATGTTTATTTTACTGTAATTTTAAATATCAGTTTTTAAAGATCACACAAATTGAACCCACTATCAAATTGATAAGACTTTGATTAAATTAGGATTAAGTGCATCAAATTAATTTTTTCTCATTCACTTTAAAGCTTGAAATCAGTTCAAATACCATGTTTAACAAAAAAAAATTGACAATTGGTTTCGAAAAATGAGATTCGAGAAAATGTGAATGAGCCAGACATCATTGCTTTTATCAGTTCTACATTTTCTTTGAAATCTTCGATTAATTCCTAAAATATTATTTGTCTAAAAATCTTTTCTCAATCAATTATTTTCTTGCTATGCATTAAAACTTATTTCATTCAATAACTTTTGATACTTTTTTAAGCTTGAGTTTAGCAACAATTGTAGCTCCGATTTTGGTGAAGATCATTATACATGTATAGGTGTATTTCCGGTCGTTGAATCCAAACGCTAAATAATTTTTCTCGGAAACAATTAGTTTTTGAGTTATTCATTTGTGTCTAAAAAAATGCTTTTTGACAAAAAGCACTGAAACATACGGTTTGACTCTAATTAATTCGCTTCTTCAGAAAACGGCACTTAAAACTCATAATTATTGTCCTATTTTATATTGAATTAAAAAAGAATAAATAAAGACCATTGTTAAACAAATCTCATACATAACTTCAGAAACAATCTCTCTTTTCAAAGAATATAGACTTTTATTACAATGTATTATACTTTTGATTACTGCCGGATTTAAATGAACAAAATTAAATAATTTTGAATCAGAGCCTAACCCACTCCATACTTATATCTTTATACGTAACCTAAATCACCTACCTTAAAATGGAATTGTGGAGGCTCTATTAATTTTAATTATTAAATTTAATTAAGTTTTATAGCAATTATAATGTTAATTCTCTTGTTCAATATTTGTATTACAATCTATTTTAAAGGATTTTCATTTAGAAACTATTAATCTTTTTGAAAATAAACACATCACTAAAATGTCTTTAATTTTATTTATGAAATATTTTAATCTAAATTCAAGACGTTTTATAAGGTATTAATTTTTCTCTTTTTTCTTTAGTGTATTTTTTGTCAACGATTCGTTTGGAATAAGTTATTATCGAAAACATAAGTCTTGACGTTTGGAATCAAGTAATTCATAATATTTTTGCGTTTTCTGCCAAAAGATATTATTTTTGGCGTGAATTAAGATTTTAGAACTAAACCTAATCTGAAGAGAATGTTTGACAGCCTATGAATTTCAGTATTAACAGAAACTGACATTTTGTGAATTACTAGTAATTCAGTGAAAATTTGTGGTACTAAAGAAAGTGTTGAGAGACAAGTCATTCAACTGATTGTATATCAATAGTGACAGTTAAATACCGGCGAGAATTAGTTCTTCCGCTGAGAACTCGATCAAAAACTATTCCGATTAAAAAAAATATAAATTATTTGCTGAAAAAAGTTTTTATTCAACTTAAAAAAGTTTTCAGAAAACTCTTTCTTCAAAATAATTCCGATTAAAACAAATCTAAATTATTGGTTGAAAAAAAAGTTTATTCAACTTAAAAAAGTTTTCAGAAACTCTTTGATCAAAACTTAACAATAGCTCAGCGAAGAATTATAGTTATTCTTCAATAATTTCTTTTATGATAAATTTGCGACATATTTCTAAAGAAAAACTACAAATAGATCTTTGAATCAAAAGTCAACAGAATAGTAAAGTAGTAAAACTCGCATTAATTTTGCAGAAGAAAAGTGAAGCATAACATAAATCATAATAATAATGTCTTTTATATATCATTATTTATCATCGCTATCATTATACTTATTATCCACACAATTATTATTATTATTACCTTTTCTGATAACAAGTTTGTTAACACAAATACAGCCAACTGTATCGACAAACACATGTCCATCAATGTGTACCTGTATTTGGCGTAATGGCAAACAAACTGCGTTATGTGAAAATCAGAGCTTAATATCGATACCTTCGGGCATCTCATCGGCTACACAAGTGCTCAATTTAAATAAGAATAACTTTCAAATTCTGCCCTCAAAAGTGTTTCAAGAGAGAGGACTTATTAATTTGCAGAAAGTATTTTTGGCTGAATGTAAGTTAGGAGTGATAGCAGACGACGCTTTTACTCAATTAACTAATTTAATTGAACTCGATTTGAGCACTAATTTGTTAACACACGTGCCCACTAAGTCTTTAAAAGATTGCTTCAATTTGAGACGACTTCAGCTCAATCATAATCCAATTCAAATTATAAGAGCTGAGTCTTTCTCCCCATTAACTCATCTCAAGTCACTGGATCTGTCGGGTAATTATTCTTTTAGATTATCATCATTTCAATTATTTTTTTTTCACAAAAAGAGCACTTTTAAGATCTTTATTGAATTTAATTTCAAGATGTTTTAAACTACAAATAAATAAACTTTTAAATATACAATAAATTCCTGGACTAAAATCTCATCATTTTCTAAGAAAAATGTTTTGTTAATCATTCAATACTTTTTATCAATGATTCATTCATTGACTAACTCTTAATAAAAACAAAGAAAAAGGAAACACACATTGAAATAAATTAACTGCTAATAAATGAATCACTAGTAAGATAGTATTGATAGTAAAATATTTGGAAAACCTTGAGTTTTAAAGATTCAGAGAAATAAAACTTTGTGAGTTAATACATTTTAGAATAAAGTTCAACAAAGATTAAAAATGCTCCTTTTGAAAAGCATTATTCATTTATAGTAAACTAGCTATTAATTCATAGATCAATATGATATATGAATAGTTTCATAAAAGAATCATTCGAATGAAACAAAGTTTTAATTCGAAATAATAAAAAGATTTGAATTTTGATTCATGAATAACATATCAAAAACTTTTATAACTATTTCATATTTATTATAATAAATGACCAAAAAGTTGGAAAAACTTTATTATTGAGAAACATAATGCTTATTTAGATTCATAAATATTTGAATAAAACAAAGTTTTAATTCGAAATAACATACAAGTTCTGAATTATGATTCATGAATAATATATCAAAACTTTTATTTCTCTATTCATTATAATTAATGACAAAAACTTTGAAAAATCTAATTATTGAGAAACATAATGTTTATTTAAATATGATTTCCTCATAAATAGGTTCCCAAATAGATCTCATAGAGCCGTCTGCTTTCCATGGATTAGAAAAATTAGAATTTTTAAAGCTTGACAACAATAGATTGACAACACTATCGATTTCAGTTGTCTCTGATTTACCACCACTTTATTCATTTGATTTACACCGAAATCCATGGAATTGTGACTGCGATCTGAGGGCCTCAAGAGAATGGATGTTAAGAAATAATGTTCCGCAATCAATACCACCGACATGTCAAACGCCACAAAGAGTTTCCGGCCTTATGTGGAATTCATTAGATATCGATGACTTCGCCTGCGCTCCAGACATAATAAGTACAGTCACTGAAGTCAATAAATATGTTGGTGGAAATGCCACCCTTTCCTGTGTTGTCAAAGGTCTACCTGAGCCTAAAATCTTTTGGTAATTATATAAACATTTTGAAATTTATTGCAATTCATCTTTCATAAAGAACTACTATTTCCTATGCTTTCAAACAAATAGTACAGTTTCTTATTGTCAGATTTGTTTGAAACATAGCAACGGGTTGTTAAGGGTTGCAAATAGTAGAACACCTCAGTTCTGTTTTCTCAATATAATCCTTCACGTGTTGACTGTCCTCTACTCGGGTGAGGAAAATACCGATCGCTAATGCCGAAAATCAGACCCGAATAACATGTGAAAGTAAAATGATTTGTATTTATGCTTAAAATATAAGACCAAAGGCTAATTTGAAACCACTTATAGAGTCAGAGAATAGTTCATGTCTTGAATTTAATAACTTTCTTTTTAAAATATTTGTTAATAATAAAATAATTACAGCATAATTACAAATAATCTTAATGTTTGAAGATTTTAAAATGAATTTTCTAGACAAGTAATGACTATATTGTGAAAACTAAAGTTCTAGAAATGATAAGTTAGAGTTCGGTCTGAGTGTCTGTCTTTGCACATAAAGATTATTTCAATTAATTATTCTAAAATTCAATTTAATTAAGAAAATGATGAATTAATTCCTCAGGTATGTCGACGACGGCTTCTATAGAAACCTATCGTCACATTTGGTTCGCGGGGAAAAGTTTTTCTTAGTTGAGGACAAAACTGAGGGAACGGTTAATTCAATGCTAACAATCGCCGGATTAGAAGAAAGTGATTCGCAATCATTCATATGTTCTGCTGAAAATCGCGCGGGAATTTCGGTCAAAAACTTTACATTAACTGTAATTCCCCTCCCGTTCGGACACGTGTCCGGCTGGTCAAAGGTCGAAGTGGCCGGAGGTATAGTCGGTCTTTTGATTTCATTGGTGTTTATCTTTGTTTTGGTCACTATTTTCCTGATACGGACGCGAAGAGGAAGTCATCCGACAGATGATAAACATTCGCCTATTTCTGTGCTTAAAAACCTTTCGCCTGGAGTTAAAGTCGAGAATTCGGGACTTAAAAGTCATGTTACTATCATTGGAAAAGATGGCAATGAAAAGAAACCAGAAAATGGTAATTCAAGTTCTGGTTATGGCTCCGGAGGAATGACACCTGACTTGACTAAAATTGGTTTTGAAATGAATGGATTCCACAATAATATTGCTGGTAATTATAATTTTTCTTAATTCCATTTCATGTTTACTCAAATACATTTCCAAAAACTATTTAATTGTTGAGCTAATCAAAAAAAAAAATTCAATTTTAAGCAAATAGGTTTACGCTTTACTTTAAAGTTGAATTTATTAATTTCCCGAAATTACTTTTTTCAAAGAAATACAGGATAATGAGTATAAAAACAAAATTTATAATAGAATACATTATGAATTCATCAAAATCATAATCCACTATTCATTTCAGTTATCAATTTTCTTATTCAATTACCTTATTATTGATTATTTTTTATTTTTTATTTTTTGCGACCAAAACAGGAGTTAGTGTTTGGTCTAATTCTGCTATTTCTTTATTTCAATAAATCAATTAATTATATTTAAATTCTATTAATTGCTTAAAATTATAAATTATTTTCATAGCAATTATCTAATGATATAGATATTAGTTCGAAAAAATAAAAAACTTTTACAATATAGCGTAAACCTATTTGCTTAAAACGGAAATATTTGATTAACTCAACAATTAATAGTTTTAAATGTTATTAAATTAATTTTTGAAAATTGCAAATTCTATCACTTGTAAACTTAATTAATAGATTTTCATCACTTTAGGGTCTAATTATATTGAAAACCAGTTTTCAAATCAAATGCCAATTGATTATCAAAACCAAAGCCAAATATCTGCCGCTAATCACAGTTTTAATCAATTATCACCTGAAATGAGTCAAAATTACACTTATAATAATTATGACAATTATCAAGAAGTCTATGACGCCGACGGCTTTTGTACAGGTCTTCCGCCATCAGTGGCCGCGACAGCATTTCCTCCTTCTTATCATAACTATCAAAATCAAACTTTCGAAGACGATAACAGCCATCAAATGGCTTCATATGAACCACAATCCTATCAACAACAATATCATAATAATTATTCACCTCAAGAATCACTTCCGACGCCATCGAATCCAACACTGAATCAATGGAAAAGAAGTCCAGTAGTGGGCGCGCCAACTGTTGTCCGATATTCTCCTGACGAAGGATATGCTGAAGAATCGGCTCCTTTTCATTTAGAGGGAACTGAAGTCTAGCGAAAGGAAACTTAATTATTGAGAAAACTTAATGAATAAGGATTTGAAAGTTTTTATAAGTTTTGTATTGAGTGCGGACTAAAGTGTGAAATAATGAACAGTTATTCCTATTTTTTATTGATTCCAAAGAACAATATATTTGACAGTAAATTATGAATCATTTGCCGGAAAATCAGCTAATTTTTTGATGTGGAACAGAAATCAATTTTTATAATAAAAATCTGATTTAAAGCAGAGCTTAATATCGATTAAGAATAATTGGATGAAAAACTACATTAATCGCCAACAACTTTATTGGGAAAAACATTTTTCTGATTCTTTTATAAAGTAATTAAAACTGACTGTAAATAATAAATTGATTTATTGATGTGTTATGTAATTAATCAGCAGTTGTTTGCGATTTTACTTAACTATATTCATAATATCGCTTTCAAATACTTTTAATTTGAATTCAATAGATATATATATTGTATGACTTGTGTTATATTTAATTAGACTTAAGTTTATAGTGAATTATTTATTATATATTCAATGAATCGTCAGTTCATCAAAAATTTTATAAACATTTGATAACTACTATTTGTATATAAATTCCAAATAAAATGAAATTAAATGAATGGTTAAAATTGAATTTATTTTTTTCTGGTTATATAAAATATTTTCAGAAAAGTTTTTCCAACACAAACAAAGTTCTCACAAATATTTCGATTAATACTTCAAACTTACTTTCGATGGATAATGTTTTTCCGAATATAATATTTTTTTTTTGTTAAAAAGTGTTTTGTCTAATTAAAAATTAATTATGTTATGTTCTCAAAGTTTAATTCAATACTTAAATTATTTTGATATAATCAGTGCCGAATCTGAGTTTTCGTTTTGGCTAAAAGTATTTTTACATTGATAGTGTATGATTTCAAATAATTTTTTAAAAAGCTATTGATCTACATCTTATTCGCTGAAAATCTCTGGTAGATCAATAGCCCCCTCAGTCCACCGGTAGATCAGGTACTGATTATAATTTGTGAATACTTTTAAAGAGAAATGATACATTTTTTCAACTATTTATTGATGCATTTATTTATCATACAATGTCTTATTTAATATTTGAAAGTTGACAACACTATGTTAAACTGACTCGAGTTATAGCTAGTATTGTTCTCGTATTCAAAGGAATGATAGGTTCTTGTGATCATAACTAATGCACTAATATTAATACAGATTAATTTCCTTTCTTATTATCAATTATTATGAATTTTAAATTACAGAATTATTCAAAAATTATTCATATAAAATTCATTAACTAAAAATTTGAATAAGAATAGCTGATAAAATACCTCTTTATTATATAATTTACTTTGAGCTCTATATTCATTACTATTGTTGAAATTTACAGTAATCAAAAAATTTCTGAGTTGGAAAATTCAATTATTTGATTTTATATGCGTTTTATGAATTTTGAAAAAAATACAATGATCAAATGGAATGTATTTTATTTTCTCTTTTATTATATCCTCCACCACCG
>JAQFXV010001493.1:0-13286 GCA_034694065.1 Camisia spinifer | reverse complement strand
CTTATGAGCTATGAATGAACATCTAAAGGTCTGAAAAGCAGTTAAAGGATTTATTGAATATTAACTCAACATTTTATAGAAGAGTGAAAATTTCGCCGGGACTGTTTCATATATAATACTAGCTTTAAAATACCGCGTATTCAGTTGAATCCCAGGAGAATACTTTTACTGCTACTATTATTCATATTTTTCAAGAAGAAAAATTTTATATTTTTTTCATTTTATCACAATTAATATTCAAAAAGTTCTTGTAAACTTCTGAGATATCGAAATCTATCTCTAAAACCTGATCAATATTTGTGCCTTTTCTGGTTAAAAAAAATTAAGCAAAATTGTTTTCTTTACCAAATAAGTGAAAAAAAGTTATAACTTTAACTAAATTAAGATAATAGTTTTGTATGAATATTTTTGTGAGCAAATTTTTAAGCAAAATCAAATATAGCGAAATGAAACTCAGTGAATTGGGACATAATCTTATATTGTATTCAAAAGTTTCTTTATCTTCATTTATCTGAATCAGAGAAGTTGTCTTATTCTATGATTCATCTATTTATTAGTTGTTCACTGCTCTGGAATAATTGATCGATTATTTTCAGTATAGGTGTCGGAAATCTATTTTTTGATTAACGAAAACTGATTTTCTATGTTCAGCAAAAAATTTATAGAAAAGATGACTTTTTATCATGTCTTGACTTTCAGTTATTAATTTTAAATAACTGTATTTGTCATTTAGCTTATCATTCGAAAAATTCCAATAACTGAAGAATTTGCTGAGATTTACGCTCGAAATATGTTATAAAGATAAATAGTATTATATTTCGGTCAAACTAGAGATTGGATTTTCATGCATCCAAAAATTGTACATTATGTGTGACTAAAATACTTTATATCATTCCCGGACACTAATTATTTAAATACTAACATATCCATAAAGGGCAAACTCCTTTTAAAATAAATCAAGAGATTTAAAATAATCTCTATTCAAAACACAATATAAAATTGTTATGTAAATTTTTTTTAAAAAAACTTAAAAAATGAAATTTTTCGAATTTTGAAGTTAAATAATTGACCAATCAATGTTTTCGTGATTTTGAACTCGAGTTTATAGATTCGTACTTTCTGGAGCCTTAGCCGTCATATCACTTCTCCTTTAGTAACAATATGATTTTTTTTCATTCTCAATAAAGAGATTTTTCCAAAAATGATAGAAAAAATACTTTGTTAATAAAGGGTACAATATTATTAAAAAGGACCTGAATTATTAACCGAACCTATTGTTAATAAAGGGAAGATATCTTAGTTTATGTCGATTTTGAAGCATGCCATTATTAGTAAAAAGGAAAAAAATCAAAATGAAAACACGAGTTACATAATTTTGATACATACTTGTTTTGTATTATATTTAAAAAGAGTGCATAAAAGTGTAATTTGAATGTTATTTTCCTGTTATTCGCTCTTCATTTTATAAATAAATTAATCCTTCAAATTTTATTATCTATAAAATAATATCCGAACTGATTCATCCTGAATCAGTCTCATATCCTTATAAGTTTTGCTAACTTTTCTCAGAATTTTCAAAGCGATTCATTGGGAAAATCATTCTATGCTTTATATTTATGAACCGTTAGAACTTTTCTTTTATACATTCATTATTAATGTCAATAAAGAATAGATACGAAATATTGAGAATCATTCTGATATTCTTTCTTTTATGATTGAAACTGTCATTCAAAGAGTGGTCATTAGTGAAAATGGAAAAATTCCGATGAAGTCGAGTGAATGAGTTCATGATTTATAAGGAAGTCATACCAATAGAGCAAATATTTTCAGTAACTCAAGTGATTTATTTTTTAATCAGCAAAAGAGCAAGTATTTTATTGATTTTTCGTTTTTCTTTTATTTTGATTATTATTGTTACACATAATAATAGTGTACAATAAATGTGACACAAATTGTACTGACACTTAAGCTTGAATAATGAACTATAGCATAAAAAAATTCTAAGTTTTCTATCAATGATTGAATATATTTTGAAAATTTTCTCCTATAGAAAAATATCATTATTTTAAAGAATATTGAAATTTAATTTTGAAATTTCGAATCTTTTCCTATAAAACCTAATTTATAGCTGTCTTTCAATAATCCTCTTCAAAAATCCACATCAATTTTCTGAATAAATAAATTTTTAGACATTTTCTCAAATATAAGCGCATATCTCAAGTGCTTAACGAATAATTGAATAGTTATTTCTGTCAAATATGTTATGATTCCGATATGTTTACGTCAAAAATTCTCTATTTAATGATTAGACTTTTGTCTTTCAAGTGCTCGTTAGGCCTCATATTTACTCAAACCTGAATTCTTCCTAATACTGAACGGTTGAGTTAACCCCTTATTCAAGTCCATCACTCAATCCTCTATTATATATGAAAATAACCTATATATGAAAAAAATCTAAAGCATGGAATTGAAGCAACAAATTATTGATGTGGCGATCATTGAATTGCATTAATGTTTGCTCATTCGGGTGTATATTTTCAATGCTTACACACAAAACAATTTCAATCACATTCTTTTAGTCTTATGCTTAATGACTCGAATTATAAATCAATAATTTCTCTATTTTTCATACATTTATATATTTGGGTTACTCTTTTGCGCACAAAGTAATAAATTATATATCTTCTCATCCTATCTCTTATTCCGGTTCTATGAGTGGCGTAACTAATAAAATAATATTCGAATCAAAAGCTTTGATATGAGTTGAGAGGCATTTGTCTTTAAAATCTTTTAAAATTCTGAAAAATTCATTGTTTTTTGACCGAATCAACATAAAAGTATTATAAACTCAATATATTTCAGGCTTGATTCGGAATATTTCATTTCAATTACATTTTTATGCCACTGCTTTTATGCAATTTAAGATTCAAATAACAGCCTAAGTTCTATTGAAAATTCTATTATAACTTATAAAAACCTCCCACCGAATAGTTTCAACTTATCAATTATTTATACTTATTGAACATTATATTTCTGCTGACCTTTTTGATGACTATAAATATTTGAAATAATTGCTCATACTCATTTCTTCGAAAGAATATCATTTTTCCGAAAAACTACGCTCTTATGTGTCTCATTTATTTTGTGAAGTTATTTTTTCTCCAATTAATGGTCACTTGAATGAGATCCGAGTATCAGTCGAACTGATCTAACCTAACCTTAATTGAATAGTAATTTTTTCTTTAAATCTCATGTATAAGAGTTGAATTCGAATAAATCGAAGCCCAATTAACCTAAAAAATATAGGGACTTAGCAGAAAAGTTCAAATGATGCATAGTTGATTCGAGTTTGTTTTCGAAAAATGGGCATTCTTTCAAAAATAGGTGTCGAAAAAATGAGTTTCAAAAAATGGGTTCGAAAAATTGAGTTTCGAGAAAATGGGAAGTTACCGAAATAATTAATATTTATATCATTTTATTACCAAAAATACTTCAAAGTATAGGTCATTTCGAACTTTTCACTTAAAAATTATGCTTCATTTACAATTTTGACAATAAAGTTGTCACATAATTACTTTTGATCCCAAAGTGATTAATAGAATGATTCATTTGTTTGCTTAAAATTTGAGTCAATATTTCTAAAGGCATTGTTTTCCAGTTCCGCAAAACTTGTATTTTCAGCTACTTATGTGTTAAATTCACTGTAATTTTTCTGTTACACTATTTCACTGGCAGGCAATTTATTTTAGTTAAACTCACAGCTGACCAAAATCACATTTAATTAGTGCTAGGCAAAAGTTTATGCTCTATAACCTATAGTATCTGAAAATTTATTCAATAAAAATTCTCTAAAGAGTACAGTAAAGCCTAATTTGCATTTTGCCGCTACTGCTCGTTAAGAAGTTTTACCGCCAATAAAACCAATAAACGAATTTCGCTTTCTTATAATCACAGATATGAGCCATAAAACTCAGGAATACTTCGACTACTAATAAGATGGCCCTTAATTTTGCTCAAGATGTAAATCCTAATATACAATAATATCTCGTTATAAAGTAATGGATTTTCTATCAGATAGTTTGATATAAATATTTGAATTTCTAAATAATTCCTATTATAATATGATGAATGTTTGCAGAAATATTTTAAGAACTATCGAAATATAATTCAGGAAAAAGAAGAATTTTTTTCAAATTCAATTTCTACAGAATTCATGTAAAAAGAGATTTTTCTATTCATATGAAATCATTCTCTGTAAAACATTACAATATTTTTTCATCAAAATGAATTATTGTTTCGAATAATAAATAAATTCATGTTATTTTTTGAACTGAGTTTTACTGCAAAACTTATCCCATTTTTGTTGAAAAATAAAACTTTATTGAAACCAATTTTTCCATATTTAGAACCATTTATTTTAACGCAACAAAACTTTTTATCTCAATATTTTTGCCACATATTCAAAATGATGCTAAAGTTCTCATAAGAAGATAAATTGTTTGGACTGTATTTGATTATAGAGTAATTTTTTCCTTTTTTATCTCAACGTTTTTCTCTGTTCTTGATTTCACTGTAATATTAGATTACTTTCTGACCAACAATGAGAGCAATAAAGTTGCGGAAGCGAAACATTAATGAGAGGTGAAGACTATATCTTATGCTATATCAGTATAGCTCATGATAATGATAGTCAGAATATTCTGTTCTTAGCTATAAGTCAATAAAAAAATACTGCTCAACATTATGTTTGAGAAACTTGAATTCAATTTGCTTATCACGTATTTATAAATTCACGTATCTAAAATTCATTATAATTAGCATAAAGTTTTCACAACTATTTGAAAACTAAGATAAAGTTCGAAATATTGCCTGAAAACACAATTTTTAATTGAAGCCTAACTTGAATTTCATTGAAAATTTTCATAAAAGCCGGAAATTAGTCTTTGATATTATTCGCTCTTTTATTAAGTCTAATTATTATTAACTTTTATTAAAACCTCCTGAGATTTTGTCCTAAATTAAAAGTGAATGTTGTTTTCATGCATTTAATATTTGATTCCACTCTAAGAAACACTTTAATTAAGAAAAATACAAAACACTCGTTATACAGAATTGCATTCATTTATGTTATTAGAATTGATGTTACACTAAATGCTATTTAAATTTTCAAGCGATAGAAATTATAAGTTTTGTCATTTAATTTTGTCGTTTTTGGACATTCGGTACTAGAATTACATCCAATACAATGTCTATTGTATTCAATTCCCTAATGGGTAGCATTTCCTCCGTTTTCAAGAATCCACTACTTTTTAGTAGCTTTTAATCAATAGCATAATAAAAAGTGCGGTTCATTAATATTGATTATTCGCTTTGTGCTCTATCATCATAAAAAGTTTCTTTGAGAAAAAATATAACAACAAATGAGACAAAATATAAACTTGTATATTCTTCACAAAAACTTTTGATGATAATGATGTGATACCAAAATGTTTGAGTTTTATTCCCTAAGCTTTATGTGCTATAAAAATGAATACAAAGTTGGTTATTAAGGAATATAAGACTTCAGAATAATTACACTTTTTATATAGTTTCGAAAGATCATAAATTAATTAATTTGATAGAAAGCTTACTATAAATCAATTGGAATAATAAAAAGTGTAATTATTACTACTTTTCATTAATATTTGAATAGCATTAGAATTTATGTTTCTATAACTAAATAACTTTCATTGACAGATAATTATTAAATAAAATTCATTATTCAATGCATATTTGTATGTCTTATGAGACTTTATTGAATTAATTTTCTACTTATAATATTTTCCATTAATAAAAGCCCAAAAATATGATAATAATTCAATAATATATTGTATTAGTAAACAGATTAAGTGCAGAAAACTTGAGTGCGTTCATGAAGAGTTTTATAAATACAAAAAAGTTTAAGAAAAGTTATTCAGGAAGTCTATTTATAATTGTAATAGTTTTATAGAAATAACTTTATAACATAATTAAACTGATTGAGACAATTCTTTTTCCTTAAACTTTAATCTAAAATAACTTCTTGGATGCAAACAATCTATTTATTAAAGTATATCATTCAATGATTATCATATTTTTGGGCTTTTGTTTATGAAAAATATGATAAGCGGGATATAAATTTAATAAAATCTCATAAAACAACCAAATATGCATCGAATAATGAATTTTATTCAATTATTATCTGTCATAAAACTATACAATAAATCTCTTCATACTTATAATCGTTTTATAGAAATAAATTTTTAACTAAACAGATTGAGACAATTATTTCCAATAACTTTATTTCGTATTTCGAAAAATTCTTAAATCAAGTGATTAATGATTATTTCAAAAATTCGATTATAGTTTGAAAATGTTTTTGGTCCTAAAACTTTTTCAAAACCTGTGAGCGTTTTTCCATTCATCAGACAATTCATGAGTCAATTCATAGAAATTCTTCACTTTTGTGGTAAATTCTCTTTATTTTCAAGTTAGTTATACATAACTTATAACTATAACAATCATCATCATAATCATCACATGATATATACAACTCTTCCTTCCTTTCCTTGTTTTCTATGTTTTAAGGTTTAAAGAATTGTTACACAAAAGAAAAAACTGAATATAAGTTGAAATAAGGAAGACTTTCTTTAAAAAATAAGGGGAAGACTTCTCTATTCCCTTTCTGTATATCTATTCTTCTGTATAATATATAGCTTTATTATTTTCTTTCCTATTCTATACCTTTTCTACTTATTTTTTAAGGACAATCCTCTTATTGAGGCGTTTTCTGAGAACACATTTTTTTCATCTCTTAAATACTCTTTCGATAGAATAATATAGAGTACGACAGAAACTATATCTCAATAATATGTTGTTCTCCAAAATCAAAAATCTAGACTCAATTTATTTAGAAAAATATCTCAATTAAAATCAATATAAAATACTTGTTAAAAATCAAAATGATTCTTAAGTTCATTTCGAAGAATTGTTGACTAAACAAAAAAGAGCAAATTGTTATTTCTATGAAAAAATTTGATGTCAGTCTCTATAATAAAATAGCATTTCTTTCCAGTTTGATTCTCAAAGCTTTAGGCCTTACTCTTTCTCACTCACAATAACTTCAAATACTGATAGAACCATATTTTGATACTGAAGGCATCAATTCTTAATACACGCTTATTATCGTCACTAATACCTGAAGCCTCTTGAGTGCTAACATTTGATGATCCCTTTGAAAGAATGTCCATTTATTCCTCAGAAAAGTGAGGTATCACTAAAACTACCAAACATTATACCAAAAGTATATTTTGTTTTATATGCCGAATATATATAGCGTATCACTCAATATATAAAGCTCTTTCGCAAAACTTATCTTGTTTTTCGACCCCTTTCTCCCTCGTTATGTCAACTTCTTCATCACTTTATCAATGGTCACTCTTTTGGTTTATGCCTGGCTTTAACTCTTTGACAGTATGTATTGAGAGAGAAATAGACCCTATCTTTTAGATATGATCTTAAATGATGTTTTTGAAAAGTGAAGCTGAATTCTCTCTCTCTCTCTCTCTCTCTCTCTCTCTCTCTCTCTCTCTCTCTCTCTCTCTCTCTTCTCTCGATTTGTTTCACTTCAAAATTTTAGATGAAGTAATGGTTTGTTATCGTTATTTTCTTATTATATTATGTTTTTTGTTTTATGCATTTTTTTCTAGTCAACAGCTATTATGATGAATATGTTTTGTTTATGTTAAAAACTTTTTCATGTTTAGCTATAAAGTTTTTCTTCTAATTTAGTCACTTCTTCAACATAAATATTTTTCATAAATTCTCAGTTTCTTAATATTTTATTCCAAAATCAATTTATTAGTAATTCTTGAGTTTGATCTCAAGTCTATTTCTTTATTAAAGTATAAATTAATGAATGCTTTCTATAAAAATTATTTAAACCGGAAGTTATTTTGAGAAAAATTCAATTCTAATTTCAAGCCTTGATAATTGTCAGCCAATTATCAGAGCATCTGTTGAAGTATTTTCATAAGCAAAGAAAAACTGGGCTTTGAGCTTAATAATTAAAAATAAAGAAAAAATTAATTATGCTGAGACTCTTTTGCCAGTCTTCTCAATAATAGACACTTATAAGCAATGCTTCATTTATGCACTTCATCTGGAAGGCGAAAATCGATTTTTTTTGCTGTCAAACACCTTGTAATGGATTATTTTTTTCACTTTAATTCAGGATATTTTTGCTTTCTTAATATAATAAGGCGTTAGACTTAAACTTTTGACAACTGATACCAATTCAGGAATCCTTATACGAAAAAATTATTATTTAAAAAAATTATTGATTTAATAGTTATTTGATTATAAATTAGTGTTAAGACATATTACAAGATCAAAAGTAATTGTTATCTTTGACAAAAAAATCATTCACGAGAAAAAAGATAAGAAAATCATAAAAAATGATGGAAAAATCAGAAAAATAGAAAGCGAAGCGACACAACTTTTCCGTTATAGGAATGTAATAAAGAAATGAATATCCGATATATTCCACTAATTTATCATATTTTTCGTTGTCAGCCATTGACTGGTCATCAACTGCTTTAGGGTTAAGATAGAGTACAATTATTTAGCTGTTGAGTTGACACAAAAAATTCTAGTGAATAGTCCTCTCTGGCGTCTAAAGTGACTGAAGAGTGTTGTGATATTAGGCGTAACGAGAAAATGAACACAAATGCAATCCCAGAAGTGTGTGTTGTGTTTGGATTAATCGGAATGAGTAGAGAATAAGAAAAAAAAGAATAGAAAAAATCGCGAACACATTGAGTAGAAAAGAGTTGCAGAAACGAAAGTGTGAAAAAATTTTCAGTCAATAACTTTTATATGAAATTACGATTGATTTGAAGTTTGCGTATTGGCTCACATTTTATTTTGATATGTACTTGAACTGAAACTCTGTGAATTTTAAGCTGATGTCAGATTACGGTTAAGTTTAGTTTAATTTTGGAATTTAATGAAAACACTTGAAATGTTTCGCTTTTATTTTCAACTAGTTTTTGATAAAAACTTGAGACTAATTAAAGCATTCAATTGATCAAATATTTATTTTATGGTTTATCATAACAAATACATTAACTTAATTGGATTTTTATCAAGTTTATTAGTATTTATGAAAAATCCAAACTATTGGTCATTTTGCTTTGCATCACAAATTGGATTTATTTTTTTTTAAAACTCAGAACTTCAATACTTGTTAATAGAAACCAAAATATGATAGATATTTTGGGGCTTATTTCGAAGTTCTTTTTTTGCTAAACATCTGAACTTCTTTGAAAAATCCAATCGTAAATCAGAAATCAAATGTTGAAAAAGTTCTTAAACTCTTAAGACTTAGTGAAAAGTTTTATTTATAGTTGTAAAAATTATTTAATTATAATTAAATCCAAAAGCTTTCGACTTTTTTAAACGTCTTTTTCAGAGAATTGAGTGTATGAAATGTCGTTAAGATTAAAATAAAAACTGAATATTATGCACGCTTTTCAATAATAGTCAACCAAATATTTTTGAAATTATAGCCTTCATCTCCATTTAAATAGAAATCAAATGGTTTAACTCTCATATCAATTATATTATATTGTCATTAAAATTAGTAAAAGTAAGTTAAAGATTTGTCTTATTATAAACCTGTATTCAAAAGAGTTTAAATAAAACCCATAATTTTTTGTACCCAACCAAATAAGGAATTGTGGATCAGATGTTAGGTCATGTATAATGACATTAGTATTGGATTAAAATCTCCATAGTTTAGGTACTGAACCATATTATTCTTATTCTTCAGTAGTATTATTCGATTCTAGCATTCAGTGAATCCTTTAATAATCAACTATCCATTAGTCATGATTTAATGTCTATTTCGGATGAGAAAAAATCTCATTAATGTATTTTTTTGGCTCAGACTTATCGATGATTGATATGAGAAACTTTTGTGTCATTTCAGATTCAATTAATGGAATTCTATAAAAGAGATATTTTTCTAAAAAATTGATTTTATTATTGATTTCTAGAATCGAGTATTTTTAAAACTTATTTGTGAATAAATTTCTTCTGAATCGCTGCATAAGTAGAATAATTAATCGATTTTAAGTTCAATGTTTGATATATTAATCACTAGAGAAGAAATGGGAATTATCACCAAAACCATAGTCAATAAATATTAAATTTTATTCTAAGATAGAATTCAATTCGTTATAAGAATTAAACCGAAACTTTTTAGGTCAATAAAAGTTTAGCGAAAAAATTTAATTTATACACAAAAGTTTATAGAGTTTTTGAAAGTCAAAAAACATGAAATAATTTTCTAATCATTGGTGTTTCACAAAGATTAATAATTGATTAAATCCATGAACTTTTTTGTCAATTGGTTTGAGGCTAAAAATAATTTTATTCAGACTGCAAGTGAGAAAAATCGTAATAAAAGTCAAGTTTCGGTTCATGAGTGCAAAAATAATATGCATTATTAATGCAATAGAAAAAATAGTAAAAATGTTTGCGCTTATGCTAGTATTTTATTGTGAATATTAACTTAGCATAACGTCTCTGCATGTGTCCAAACTTGAACTCTCCCTCTTCAGGAAACTCCGATTTCTATTCAGCCATGAATTTAACTCTTAATTAAATCGTTTTTCAATTGGAGTACAAATTTCTGTGTGAGTGAAACCAAATTGAATGGAAAGAGAGATTGTATGAAATAAATGGGCTTAAAATAAATTGAAGTCGAAAAAATGTAATTCAAATAAACTATATGAACAACTAATGAGAAAACTATAGTATACAAGTATTTTCACAAAAAGGAAACCCAAAACTTTCCACAAATGACTTAATATCAAAAAACCTCATTGTATTGTATAATAAAGTTAAGAAAACTTGATTTAAGTTATCCTTAAAACTAAGTCTAACTATTGTTTCACTATTTGTATAGAAAGTGACGGAAAATATATCGCTTTTCGATATATAAGTTACTCCGGTATATATAGAGAAAGTAAATTGTGTCACATTTGGTCAGACCATCGCAAGCATAACATAAAGCAGTGATGCCCAAGAATTTTCATCCAGCGGGACATTTCATATGGTGAAAAAACTTAACTATGCTAAGTTATAATTTGATGAAAATTCACGATAAAATTAGAATATTTACTACCATATGATGATAAAGGTCACCCGGGTTCTATTCGTGGAAAATAAAGTGGTCAAAATTCACTGTTTTTATATGGAGCATTTTCTCAAATTCAAAAATATTTCTATAATAAAAGTGATTTGTGAATGAATTTTTATTTTGACAAAAACTCTTAACTTTTTAATTTCTTTTGAATTTTTATCCTGAAAACTAAAGTATTTTTGTAGGAATTAAGGGGAGTCTGATTTTTGAGCATCGAAGGTAGGGTTTAAAACCTATGACCCTATGAATAAACCCCTTGCGAGTTTTTGATTTAATTTAGAATAAGTTAATTGTTTTGAGGCGATAATAAGATCTAATATTGGTATTCTTCAGAATCTCATTAGATTATAAAATGAGAAAATTTCATTTTTTAATGTGGGAAAAGTTTTATTATTCGCAGTTTTATCAAATGAAATATAATTTTGAAATAGTTTTGAATGAAAATTCAAGAAAAGTGGACTAAAATTAGTTATTTTCAAAAATCTCTTGCGTGTCCAACTTTTGTGCTCACCGTTCCCCGGATAGCACGCGCGCCACCACTTGGGTAATACTGACCTAAAGTGTGTTTCCTCTCTTCTTATATAGAATACAATTTTTTCTTCTTTCTTTTCCTTCAGAAGGTGTGCATTTCATGTTTACTGCATCTGTTATTGTATTGTAGTTTCTATTGTTGGTTGAATGTGAAGGTAATCTGTAATCGACTCCCGAAAAGCAACTCTAATCGATCTTCACGTGAAATACATGGCTGGCTATGAAAAAAAGATTTCTAGCCTTTCATTGTATATGTACTAAAATTTCATTATAATAAAAGAATTGTCACAATCAAAGTCTTGAGTCATATTATTTTTCTCTTATGAAGTATGCGTTTGTCATACAAGAAAAGTGTATTTTAAGGATACTTCTTAGACACGATTGTCTGCACGCCGAATATGAAACGTGTGTGCATTATATGAAACTTATCTTTTCTTTTCATGGTTAGGATTCGAGAGTAAAAGCCTTTTCTGTTCGGATCAGCTTTTAGTGAAAGTTTTATGAGTTTTAGACAACACAATTGTTAGTCTGAGTCTATACTAACTCACCGACAAAAGTAGAACTTAATTAAATAAAGGCTGAAATCTATAATGAAATTTATGTTAAAATAAATTTTTATGGTCTTCAGGAATTCTTAGAAAACTTGTTCTCTAAGTCAGAGACTTATTAAGTACGAGTTCTGTTGATCAGATCGTAATCTAAAAATTTATGGTTAAATAAACAGAATATCGAATAATCCAAAGATGATTTGAAACTTAATTGAAATTTAAACAAAATTTCTTAAGAAATATGATTTTAGTAATAAAATCTTTATTATTTTGTGGAAAATTATACTCAAGTTATATTTTTTCAAAAATCAGAGCAATAGATATCTTAATTGAATACTAAACTACTTAATGAACTTTTTAAATGATAACTTGATATCATGCATGAGTATAATTTCGCGTTATTTTCTAAGACTTTAGATTTATGTTTCATAGAATTTCGAAACTATTTTATCATTAGATAAAAAATGTTTTGAAAACTTTGCATATTTTCTGTATTTCTTTAAGCTCAATTAATTTTGAATTATTAATCATTCGAGTTTCCAAACTGTCGATCAGCGGACATAAGGAAAGAGAATTCATTTTCGTTCAAAATTGAATCGAAATAAAAATTGTTTGATAAAAAAATTATTCAAATCTGTACAGAGGCTAACATATAACCATGCAATTGAATTGAATATTATTGCTGATAAGACTTATAAATCATGAAAAAATTCTTATTTTATTAGACTTATTATTCATCGATAAGTCTTTTCAAAACTCAAAATGTTATCATTTGTTTTTCTATCAAAAGTATATTTTTATTCAATATTAATCAAAAATTTTGCCCTTTTTTGATAGTTATTATTATTATTTATAAACACTTTTATTAAACTTACGAATCAGTGATTAATAAGGGATTTAATTTTCAAAAATCTATTAATTTCATTGATAGACATTTTCAAAACTTATGTCTTATCAGTTTAATTGCATGGTTTAATGTT
>JAQFXV010001492.1:0-13290 GCA_034694065.1 Camisia spinifer | reverse complement strand
AAAATTTGATTAATCATATCATTATTTGTTTTAGTCGATAAAAAAAGTTTGGGGTATGTCTCAAAACTTAAAAAAAAAATCTTAGATTTTCCTAACTATGCTTATGATTTATCTCTAGAGCTTCCAGATTCATGAGTTCCCAGAACAAGATCGCATATTCAATCGGTGGGAATGAAATTTAATATCAAGTTCATAGGGATTGGAATTTATAAATTCTGGGACTCCCGAAAATCTTGAATTTGAGAGTTTACTTTCGAAAATCTTGATTTTACTGTTAACTACTGTTATTCCTTGATTCAAAAACAAAAACATGATTTTTCTCATGCACAATGTCTGCCAATTGAGGAATTACAGGTAAACTTAAGCTATTAAAAATGCGAATGACTTCATTTGATTAAAAATCAGCTTTAAAGTCTTCATTGCTTTCCGTTTCATAACGATTAAAATTAAAATATTTGAATCAAGTTCATTATTTGTCTGCGGTCTTCAACTCTCTGCAACTTGAAGAGAAGAATTTTTGATGAGTTGGCGCTCGAAAAATTCAAAATTAGTTAAGCAAAATACGAACATTTACTTAAATTCCAATTTAATGAGAATAAACTGGATTTTCGATTATAAAACTAATGCATCCCTGATTTCTGCAGATGTTGAGAGATCTGGTATAAGTGTATTTTTACAATTAAAATACAAAGTTTATCAAAAGAGAATGTTCAATTATTCAATATTTGTAAAGTTTAACAATTCAATTTTTTAATGAGATGTAATTTTTAAATTTATAGCACTAAATCACTCACTCTTTTTCATTAAAAAAAACTTTTCGATGAAACACTCATTCTATTCTCTCGATAATGACACCCGAAACTAGTGGTTTTTTGCTCCAGAATTTTCTCCTGATTTGGACAGTTTTTAACTCCTGCTATAGTTATGTCATCATTTGAATTTAATATTTTTCTAAACCTCAAGTAATTTTAAATTTATAAACACTACTCTTATAAAGGTCTGTAAAATATTTCAACCATTAATTCAGTAAAAATATCCTGGATTTGATTCAATGATTGTTTTCGACTTCAATGATATGATAAATGTTGAAAGTTATGAGTTATATGAAATAAAACAAGTTAAAAGGTTTTAGTGACTTAATCTTCTGAAAAATAGTGTGCGATCCTATTTGACATTATGAGCTGATATCAGAAACTGAACATTTTTATCAATTTGACTCAAATAATTTATCATCGAATACAAAGTTACTCCATTCTTATTAACACTAAGTAATAGATTATACAGAATTTCTTTAAAATAAATACAGTTAATATCTTTTAGTAACTTAAATTGAACTTTAATCTCAATTTAAAGAATTCAAATCCAGTTTTGTGGTGTTTTAATTGAAGGCTAATTTTTTTATTTTTTAATTATGATGAATAGACAAACACAAGAGATCTTTTTGAAAGTATTATATTTTATAACTTAATCAATATAGAAAATGACAAAATAATCATCTTTAGCATCATTTACATGAAATCTTCTAATGAAACAAATTCATTAATGTTAAAAAAAAAATTTTAAGTTTCTAAGTGTGAGAAACTTCTAGATAAATGAAAAATAAATTGCTTGTTTGAAAAATATGTTATCAATATTTGGTAACATTAAGGAATAAAAAGAAAATGATGACTTATTTTAAAGATCATTCTGGATTTTCTTCGCTACATTATTTCATATTTAATGTTGAACTATTTCATTCTTTTTCACACAATATAAAGGAATATGGAGTGAGTTTGAGATTTGCCATTCGAGTAATTCCGAAATCCTTAAAATTTATGAGCAATTTTTTTGTAAAGTGAAAAAAATTTCCGTCACAAAATGAGCCAATCATCTCATTTAAGTGATATTAATGTTCAAAAAACGCCTGAGTGAACAAACCAATCGTGAAAAGTTTGAAAAGCTTAAAGGATCAACATTTAAAACCAGTCATTTTTTAACCCACTGAAAAGTCGTTAAGAATAAAACTAAGATTTAAAAAACTCTATCTCTATCTCATAAAATAGAGAACTTCGGGTCAAATTATAGAATCAACAAACTTTAATACCAACATTCACTTTGGTCTTAACGATAATGAATATAAAGTAATAAACTATTTTACTGAAACATTATGGTTTCAATGCATCGTATTTATGATGATATTCTTGACAATATTTTCCACATTAAATTTACTTTTTGCTAGACTTGATTTTATGCTATAATTTTGGAGAGAATTATTCAAAAACTATTGCATTAAACTTTGACTTTGGAAAATAGTGCATAAAACTTACTATTACTGTGAAAATTAATTTTATCACAGAATATATTGAATTTTCTGAAATATCAAAGAAATACATATAATTTGTTACATTGAGAAAAATAGTTTTTAAAATTGAATATTAAAAATTTAGCTGACAATCAATGTTGTCAATAATAGTTAAATTTTCCATTAAATATTTCAATTCTTTTTCGAATTGCGATCAAATTATTTCGAAGTTTGTTTTTATATTTCGTCATAAAATTGAATTTCGTGCATAGCCTGACCTCAAAGTGAAAACCATCTCATCTAACTTTAAATTACTTAACCTATTGGCTTGAGCCTCACTGCAAGGCCAGGCTCTACACAAAAGCCAACTATAAATAGATGTGTTATAATAAGTTATACAAAATCTCAACTCAGTCTTTTTAACTGAATTAAAATTGATTTTATAAAACCTGAATTCAATCTAAATTCGAGCAAAAAAATCAAAATATTCTTGAATGTAAATTTTTTGGAATGCATTTTGGAAATAATTGATTTAAAATTTGAATGCATTATAAATATTAAACTTATTAAAGTGAAACTTGCGTTTGAGCATAGTTTGGATTAAGAGTATGTAGAAAATGCATTATATAGCAGATGCTTTTTTTCTTTATCCTGTACTCATGGTTTTTATACACTCTTTGAGAGACTGTTTAAATTGAATAATAAAGCTATTGCAGAGAATAAAGTATAGCACAATTCACATTTTACAGGTATTAGTTCTTTGATGAAAACTATTTAAACTGATCGTTTTGGAGAATATAAAGCATTTCCAGTACGAATGTTATTAAGAATGTGAAAAGAATTTTTACGAATCACAGCTTTATAATAGATGGAATATTTGCTCAAATCATTGAATAAAGAAATAATAGCACAAAGAAATAATTTGTTATTGAAATATAAGTGTTAACATTTACGAGCATTTATGTAAAAACACAAGTTAGGGCTAAATTAAAATTTTATTTCCCTGAAGTATTGCAACATTTGGTTAGAAAAAATTGGTTGAGAGAAATGAATTTTTAGGGGTTAGTAAATTGTATATAATATTATGTAATCTCAGTTCGTATCAGTAATTTTAATCAGAGTCATGTTTAGTGAGTTTATATCATATAATTATTCTTATTCGCCTAATATTAGTGAAGAACAACTAATACCACTACAATTCCCACAAAGCTTACAGAAAATAACGTTTAGAGCAGAGTTTTCAATAGAAAGTCTTATGGGTTGTCGCGATCTCATAAAAACGAAAATAATGTCTATGATTATATTTAAACAGTATATAAGATGGGAATCAACATAAAGCACCTGAATTGCAACTTTTTGCTTCATACACAGTGTCTGTAATGCATACGAACGCCAAAGAAAGCCTGAGCTCGAGCACTGATGGATGATATTTGAAAGCAGAAAAGACATCGAAAAACCCATTGGGAACTGAGGGGGAATTCATTGCACAGTCTATGAGAGCAACCATGAAAGCAGTGGTGCTCTAATATTGGAAAAGATAATAAGAATAATGTTGGCGTACAGTAACTATTTCTATGATGAGGTGACAGACAAATCATATAACGCAAAACTTATTTGATAAATGATTCCATTTTCGCTTTAATTTAGAAAATAAATGCCACTAAAACGCCAATACGAATGAACAATAATATTTTGCTATCTTTTTTTCAAAAACTACTTCAGATGAATCAGAGATGAATATGAGCTCTCAATATCTTATTATAAACATAATAGAGTAATAAAGTTACGCACTTTTATTTACTGTCGTTTATACTTTAGTCAAAATAGTCACTCAACTAATATCTCAGTCAGAACTGAGTCCAGTGAGTAATGAAAGGATATTCACATCATTGAATCAATCGTTGGCTGGACATTAACGCGTTACCCATGTTTCTGACCATTACGTTTATGCCTTCGATGCCTCTCACGCTCCGGAAGAGTCCGAGTGAACAAACCATACAAACCAAACCGGAAAGTCAATGTCATAAATGCAGTGCAAACATGACAAGAGTAACAAAAAATACTCGACTTTAGTCACAACATATCATAAGCAATGCATTTAATGTCAATCAAATAATGAGAGAACATCTTCTTGTTTGTGGAGTTGTTTTTGGGAAACACTATTTTATTGTTAAGTATCAGAAGGCATGAAATTCTTTTTCATATAAGAGTGACTGACATAAACACACGTCAATCAACGGAAGACTAGAGCATCCGATTTGATGGTTGTTAAGCTCAAACTTTAGCTATTAGGAAATGCTCGTGTAGGCCCACCATCAATAAGAACATAACTTACTATAAGCTTATATTGAGTAAAAGAGCAAAATTGCATCAACACTAACAACAAACTAACATTTGCACCAAAATTACTGTAACTCTAATGTATAGCAAACTATGGAAACATCTTATGAGAGTTACAAATAAACCATTTAATGATCAAAGAGTATAATGAAAACATTGTCAATATATACACTATAATCTACAGCATATATTTCTATAGTCTATAAAGTATTTATGTATTACAGCGCGAATGCATTATCCGTTACGGGCTATTAATTTTTGGATCCGGTCAGTCATCGAACGGCCATTCAGGAAGTGTGAAAGCAGTCAAAGCAATAAATGGTCAACACTTAATCACCTTAATAGACAACATACAGTTCATAACGGATATCAAATATACGTCAATAGCTTTTAATTAAACAAATTTAATTAATTACAGATTTGAATCTTAAATGTTTTAAATCAGATAATTTGAACTTTTTATCACAATTAATGCATTTTCCGCCTATTTTTTGTTTAATTATTTTGAAACATTGATGACATGCAACAAAACCACAGCAAAGTGTTCGATGTGGAGAGACTGCGATTTTGAGCTCACAATACATACAGGAATGGCTTAATTCTATTACTGGAACACAAATTTATTTAAGAAACGAATATTGTTTTGATGTTTTATTCAAAAAAATTCAAATTTTTTATTTTCTCGTAAGTTTTACAGAATTTAATAAAAAATAAAAATATATTTATAACTTTCACTCACGATTGTCTTTTCTTTTGATAACTTTAAACTCTTTGAGTGGTCGCAACTCTTCATGAAATGAGTTTACGCCACAATTTCTTAGAAAATTATGTCTTTCAGCTTTGGGGACAATAATTGACATATCTATAAACAAAATGAAGTTGTTTTACAATTATAACTCATAATTGTTAAGAGCATTACCTTTAATATATTTTTCGCGTTTCTCTTTTTCAACTTTGAGAAAAATACTATTAAAACTTGTGGATAAATATATTACGTTTTTGTATTTTTTGAAATAACGAATAGTTTCACACAATTGCTGAAATTTTTTTGAATCTTTGAACAGTTCTTTCAGCTGTAAAATAGAAATTAAACCAATATATTATTGAAATTATTGAATCATTAAATTTAAATTAAAGAGTTCTCAAATCGATTCAAAATTTTGTTTCTTGTCATTTAATTTTGATTCTAAAAGTTTAACTTGTAATTAGAAAATCATAAATTAATTGCGAGTAAAATAAGTTTAGACTAAGAATTAACCTCTTTTTCATTTTTACGCCAAACACACAATAACTCATCAGTTGACTCAATATTCGCTTCAATAGGTTTTTCAATGAGAGGTTCAGCAGTCGTTTCACTCAGTTTTTCGTCATTAAAACGAACTTTTTTTGTTGAATTCGAATCAGTCAATGACTTATTTTTGATGATTCCGTGTAATTTATCTTTTGATGTTTGAGGTGTTGTCATAATTATTGATGACTCACTAATCGATTTAAGGGGAACTTTCAGTTTCTTGTGTTTGTTTGGACTCAAATCTAAATCAATGATCTCATACTCTGTCCTCAAACTCTTCTTATTCTCGAAACTCCTTTTTGGTTCGATTGGTTTTAAAGAAACATTAGAAGAAAGTGAATCAAAAATGCTTTTTGTCTTAACAAATGAATTTTGACTGCTTTTAGCAACAGTTTTGTCACATTTAAATTCGTTAATAATTGTTATCTCATCTGTCAAACCATCGGCTGAAGAATTATTCCGAAATTTGAAAGAACTTGTATTTTGAGTAATTGACATAATTTTGGATTGATTTGATTGATTACTAACTGAAGAAACATTAAAAAAATTGTTGTTTGAGTTGTGTTGCGAGAAAAATGTTTCAAGTTTTTTTAGTGTTTCGCTATAATTACGATTTCCTCTAACAATAAATTTTTCGATCCATTTCGATAATCCATCATTAAGTAAAGCAAATCGAGAATCACAGAGAACTATAGCTCCGAAATCATCTTTATGTCTAACAACTCGACCGATTGCTTGATTGAGTGCACGTTTCATTTGCAACGAATACCAGCCGTCAGCTGATAATTGTTTGCTTTTCAATTCGTTGAGATATTGCTTTTTAAGAATAACACGCGGATCAGCTATTGATGGAAACGGCAAACCAGTCATTATAACACCTCTGCAGTAATCATTTGTTAGATCTAAACCTTCAGACAGTTTTCCGCGACAGACACCTAAGAATGCGGCCCCGTTTGTATTGCATTCATCTATTTTACTCTTATATTTAATAATACAATCAGCGAATGCATGTTTACTTCTGGGCTCAAGAAATATCTGTTTACTGTTATTGAGTTTCTCCCAAATAAGCCATTGATGATTATGTTTCCAAACTTGAATACTTTTATTAAGAGCGGTATAAGAAGAGAAAAATATTAGAACTCCTTTAGGAATGATTTTAAAGAGATCAATGAGAGTGTTTCCTAACGCACGATAATAGTCAAGATTGTCTTTATTATCATATTTTGAGGTCAAAACTATGTCATCCAATGATTTTCCGATATTCATAATCGATAATTGATTTTCTTTGATTACATGTGAATTTTGAAGTTTTATCGGAAATTCTAAACCCATTTCTATTTCAAAAGAGTTGAGTGGAGCTAAAGTTCCGCTCGTTATTATCATACTATGAATTCCCAAATCTAACAAAGCTTTTGTACCAATGCTTGCACTCAAACACCTGATAGAAAATAATTAATTTATATTCAATTAATAGATCAGAAATAAACAAATTTATTTTCAATTACCAAATATGTAAAGTCCAAGCATTTGGTGTAACTTTTTTGGTCCAAAAATTTTTACCGTTATCTTCATTTTCATCTCCTTTTTCACTGAAAATCTTATACTTTTTAATGAATTCTAATTTGTGTTTTTCATATGAATCAGTTGGCAATAAAGTTATTGGTATTAATCTTTCTATAAATTCAGCCAAATTTGTGAATGAAGTCGACAATAGAAAAGCCTGCGAAGCGTTCATTGTTTTGGAGTTCATCAAAATCATAGCTATTTTGTCGATTACATCGCAAATGAATCCGCAATTTTCAATTCTAAGACCTATTTTTTCCATCAATTGAAATATAATTTCTGTGTTATGTGTAGTCTTAGACTTATGACTGCTTTTAATGAGTTCGTCGATTGACATTTCAATATCACAGATAATCATTTTAAGTTTGGCCACACTTTCCAATTGAAGTTCTTCATAGAGGTCATTATCAAAGCCCTCATAAGTTTTATCATCAATTTGTTTAAGTTTTTCAAGTATTGTATTGATATGTTTTATACAAACTGCTAATGTTTCTGACTTGAGTTCAGTGGAAACACTTTCTTCACACATTTTTTCAATATTGTGTCCCTCATCGAAAATAATAACAGCATTTTGTAAATCAATTGATTGCATACGACGTATAGTTGGGTCCAAAATATAGTTATAAGGCGTGAATATTACCGATGATTTTGATTTAATAAATCGCGAGGCATAGTATGGACAACAGGTATGCTTTTGACCCAATTTAACCAAATCTTCGATATCAAACACTTTATTATCGATATAATCCTTTTCTGCGTTAACTTTTTGTTCATAATTTTTATAATACTGACAGCTATTGCTCGCAATTTTGTGACGACACGACTGATTCTTTGCTGATATTGTTTCCAAATTCTTTACGTCTCCATTCAAACAGAGCTGATCTCGAGAACCGATTACTACAGAGGGTATTGTCTTATAATAAGTTCGTTTCAATTCTTTACAGGCTTGAGATAACTGAGAGTGAGTTCGAGAACTGTAAATAATCTTCGGTGACGATTGGTTTGTTGGCCATCCGTTTGAACTTTTTGTTAATGTTTTCGTTTTATCGGTTGAAGAGTTATCTGTTTTCTCACTTAGTATTGTTTGTAATTTATTAATATTCTCTTTTTCTAACCATCCAAGACTTGAACACAATAATGATAACGTCTTTCCAGTTCCTGTCGGACTCTCTAATAATCCATTCGTTTTCTATTTATTCATAAATTTATTTATATTTTTTAATTCAATATTAATCAATACAAACCTGTTGTAAACAATTGATAACAGCTCTCATATAATCAATTTGAATATCATATGGTTTGTACGGAAACAATACATTTATACCATTTATATCTATTGATTCCATTCCAGACTTCAATTATGTTTAAAACTTATTATAATTTAGAATGAAATTCAATTAAAATCTACTGTTTTATTGTTATAAAGAATACGATTTTGCTATAATTGGCGCCAATGCTAAACCATTTGAGACATATGTAAAGCCATCTATTAATTATATAATGTATTATAACTTTAATTTATAGCTTTATAAAAGTTTTATATCTTAAAAGTGGCGCAACTTTTTCAATAACTAATTATTATTTTTTTAATCATTATAATCAGTCATTCATTTATCAATAATTATTAGTTTTTCGGTTTCAAAAAGTTTCTAAACCTTTGATATATAATTACTGTAAAAATATATTTGGTTTAAAATATAAAAAATATACTTTTCTTATAACTAAGAATTTATTTAGAACTTTATCATAAAATACAGAAGTTATAGTCATATCTCTGAACAATATTACCCTAATATTATTTATGTTTGAAAATTATTTTTCATATAAGAAATCAGTTTTTGTAATCAGTTTTTGTAATCAGTTTTTCGAATAAAGAATAAATAAAAGTTTTCACAGATTATGTCAATCTATTAAAAATTTGATAAAAATTTAGAGAACAAATTCGATCAATAGATTTGTGCATTCAATCCATTAATTTAAGATTCGATTCGAATAATTAATTGTCATTTTATTAATTTGTTCAATAATTAATAGAATGATTATCTTATAATTTTTTCATTACTTTGGATTAAGTCTATATCTGAATAAATATTCAATAACTGAATATTTTTAAATGAATTGTTAAAACTTAAAAAAAATAAATTCAAACAACCATTTCATGAGTTATCAAATGATTGGATATAATTAATAGCAATAAAAATTGTCGAAAAACTTATATTTGAGAACAAATAAAAGTTTACACCTTTGAAAAAATCTAAGAAAACTTGTGTGAAGGGTTGTTCTCATTATAGCTTAATTTGCTTGCATTAATGTAAGTGAATAGTGATAAATAAAATGCTAGTGAAAAGAGTAAATCGTGGTCGAGAACCCTTCTTAATCGACTTTGAATGAAGTGAGAATTGTGAACGCGTTGAACGAAATTGGTTTAAGACGTGAATTGTGAACGTGTTGAACGAAATTGGTTTAAGACGTGTAGTGAGAACGTTAATCTCAAACCATTAATTAATATGATTTAGTCTGTAATAAGAACAGACCTTAAAATTTGTTGTTGCTATGCGTTTAAATAGTATTACGCCATCTTTTGGAATAAAAGTATAAGTATAAGCAAAACCTTTTTTCCTCATAGAATGTGAGTCTGTCTTTTAGTCTACACTTTTTCCAAAAAGAAATTTTTTTACTGTTAAGAAAAAGCAATGTTTAAAATCCACCATTAATTTCATATGAAAAGGTGTCACACATTCTCATGACTTATAGTTTATTGCAATTTATAAATCATTATAAAATCAATTTAAATAATTAAATCATTTATTGCATAATTGTGTGAAGTGTTTATTATTACAAATAATAGTATAAAATGAGAGTTAAGTGAAGACAATGTGCTCTCATATTAGTGTCAATACAATCGATGGCTTGAATCCAATTACAGCTGATTTTATTCAACACACAAATACTTCAGTTATTTATTTCAATATCTATTTTAATAACATTTCTATCACTTGAATATTTATTTTTTCATTTCAAATATTATTAAAGTTTAATTCAAAACAATCGCAACAATGAATTAAATGAAAACAATAATAATTATGAGAATTAATGATAATTAAAATTTAGTGCTGTTTCTCATCAAATAGTTTTCTATTGAAATTGATATCAATTCAAACTTAAATTTAATAATTAGTTGAATCGAGTGTTGGTTTCATTGTTTTATAAATCATTTAAACCCAAAATATCGATAACTTATACTAATTATTATTATTAATAATCAATTTAAATATCGAATGATATAAATATTCATATATTTCATATTTATCTGAATATCAATTAATATTTTTCTACAAAATTATGTTTCAATCAATCAATTGATTGATTATTAATATTAAGACAGAAAAGACTGCAAACAAATCAATTGTTTATTATTAATATCAATGAATTACTACTAATTAGACGACTAAACAATTGTTGAAATTTTATTATTTAAATAATTAATTTGAAAAGTTTTATGTTTTGTTAATTTGTTTAATCGTTTGCTCACCTGTTCATCAATTATTAGATTTATTAATACTTATTGTTTAAGAGAAAGAAACAAAAAGATAGAAATATTATCTCAAAAATAAGGGTTTTCATTGTCTGACAAAGCAATTGATATCGTAATCGGTCAGCAAATAAAGTCATTTTATATAATTTGTGATAAATATTAAATTCAACTAAAAATAAAAGAAGAAATAATTGTCTTTTTGAGACATTGTTTGCAATTTTTCAATTGATTTGAGAGTAAATTCTAATAATAATAAAGTTTAAATGAATTGAATTGTGAAGAAATTGAGTTGAATTTTGAAAATAAGTGATAGTTTTGAAAAGAAGGAAAAGATTGAATAATAATTATTTGATATAAAATAATAGTTATAATAAAATGCAAGTGAAGTGAAACGGATTAATAAGTATCTAATAATTAATTTGTAGACTTTGTGCGGAAAATATTTTGCTAAAAGGCGTCCCCTTTTTATTAATGTAAGCATTAATGATAGAGTCGAGTCGTGTAACTTATATTAAATTAAAATCTTGTGACCGTATATTATATTAATATAATGTATATAAAAATATAATGATATCAGACTTCCATCCGTTTTGCATATAATTGGCGTTTAAGCCCATTGTCGTAATGCCGATGCCTTTTCCTGTTCACCAATTCCTGAGAATCACTTTATTTTGCGCTCGAATTTAGTTTTTAATTTCCCGTTTTTAGGCATAAATTTCTATACATTTATGATAAATTCGGTTCTTATTATAATGGCCTCAGCTATAAAAGGAATGGTTAGTAAAAACAAAATACGTTATAAAGAAGATGGCTTTGATCTCGACCTCTCATGTGAGTCAACTATTATCGCTTTGCAATCAATTTATCTTTTTTTAACAAATAATAATCTCAACTCTTATTATAAAAATTAATTAGCTTTATAAAGAGTGAAATGTTTCCTTAGCTTATAATTAATTATTTGATAATTGTTTAGATATTTCACGAAACATAATAGCAATGGGTTTTCCAGCGGAGAAATTGGAGCGATTTTACCGAAACCATATCGATGATGTCGTTCGCTTTTTTGAAACTAAGCACAAAAATCAGTACAAAATATATAATTTGTGCGCCGAAAGTAAGAGACGTTACGATACGACCAAATTTAAGGGTCGGGTAGAGTCAAGGTATTCATTTCAAGACCATAATCCTCCACCTTTTGAACTATTAAAGCCATTCTGCGAGAGTGTGCACACATGGCTGGCTTCGGACAAGAATAATGTGGCCGCTATTCATTGCAAAGCAGGCAAAGGAAGAACAGGTGTTATGATATGTGCTTATTTGATACATGCGGGCGAGTGTGAGATTGTTGATGAGTCCGGTTCTTCTGTTAAGATCACAACCGCTGATAAAGCTCTTGAATATTATGATCGACACAGAACTCATGACAAGAAAGGAGTGACGATTCCGAGTCAGAAACGGTATGTTTACTATTATGAAGAACTAGTCAAAAAGAATCTGGAATATCGACATTTGACACTTAAATTGGATTCAATTAAATTGGATAGTCTTCAGTCTCCTATCTTTAATGGAAGCACTTTTACCCTTATCTGTGAAATAATACAATTGCCTAAACAAAAGTTAAAGACTTATGAAATTGAAGTGAAGAAGGGCTCGAAGTTCCTCATCTATAGTATACCTGACGAACTCACTTTTCGCGGAGACATTAAATTCGAATTTTATATTAAAAATAAGATTAAAAAAGAGAAAATCTTCCAGTTTTGCTTCAACACCTTTTTTGTTAAGTGTGAAAAAGAAGACTATTGTGAAAGTCAAGGGTGTTCTCCAATAAATAACTGTTTAGATATCAAAATGAACGGTCATTCCAATGGACAAATCTATAGCAATCGTAAATGTTCTTGTCGTAAAAGAATCAATTCGGGACCCATTCAAAGCAAATGGTATGTATTGTCTAATTATTTGTTTTCCCTCAAATTTACTCAACTTTAACCAATATTCAACTCAAGTAGTGCTCAACTATTTATTATTTATCTACACAAATAACTAATTCTCGTTAATCAGTCCAACATTTACTGCAATCAATAACTCATTTTTCAACTTTCAACTCTAAACCATCATTTCTCTTAAAACGTTATACGATTTTAAAAGTATTGAGTTTAACGTTTAACCCATAACTTTGGAAAAAGTTCTGCAATTTGAGAACATCAAATCTAGGGTTAATGAACGCCTTCTTAGGTTTCAATTTTTTCGCCCATAATTTCATTTAATAAACAGCACTATAAA
>JAQFXV010001491.1:0-13292 GCA_034694065.1 Camisia spinifer | reverse complement strand
TGCGAGATTTTGAGTCTGCGAGATTGTGGTTGCGAGATTTCGATACTGCGAGATTTTGAAATGCGAGATTATGAACCAGACCCGATATATAATATTATCCAAAAGTGTGTCTGTTTGTTTGTTTGTCTCTTTGACCCCTTAAAGACTCAGCCCTGAATATAATAAAGACATGAGACCGGTATCATTAAAACCAGTATGATTTGAACCAGAACACAAAGAAAAAAGTATCCCGATAAATTAACAGAGGCCAAGGTTCAAAGTTTTGCGCATAACGCTTTTCTATTGAAAAATATTTATCGGGCTTAATTATTGCTCGCGTAGTCAGCAAACCCTTTTTCTAGTAGATATATAGTATTCATGATTCAGAATTTTAAAAGTTTAAGTTTTTAACTTTTTATTAGATTTCGTTCAATTGAAAAAATGTGATTCACATGATGTGAATGCATAAAAATTTTAAATTTAAATTAAAAAAGGATGTTTTGAATTGAGTTTAATTCAATGGTAGAAGCCCTATATATTTTATTGAAATCAAAAGTTTTAATAAGTTATAAAAGAAAAAAATGATGAGATATAAAAGAGATGTAAAGAAAAATCAATATACTGTATGTCTAATATTTCACTATTTATTTTGTGAGAATAGTAAATAGAAAGGGTTGATATTGAATGTTGACAAACGTGAAAAAACTTTCATTTTCAATTCGTATTTTATTAGTTTTATAATGTAAAGAAATTCTGAAAGAAAATCTTTTTTCAAACATCAAATTCTACAAGAACTGAATTATTTATTAAAACTTGACATCAATGAATATTTGATGAATTTATATAGTGTTTGAAATGAGGAATTTAAATAACAACAGAAATTAGAAACCAATAGAGAAATAAATTTTACTTCAAATCAAACAAAAACATTAGTTTATAAAATTGATTATTAAATGAAAAATCGATATAATAATTGTATTCAAAGATTGTGTTGAATTTAATTCAAGCTTTTATCCAAAACTTGAATAAAATACATTCTTTTCAAAGCTGTTATTTATTTATATTTTTTGTACCAATCAATCATCTTATTCTAATTGATTTCGAAAGCATGGTTTTTATTATTGTAAATACCCTAAAATCAGTGGTCATCCATCAAAACAAGCGGGAATTCCTTTCACATAAATGGATGAAATGTGCAGATAATATCATTAATCTTTAGTATTATCTTTAGTTTCGATCTAAAAATTATGAGAAAGTTATATTTTCTCCAAAGAATCACATCTCAAGCCAGTGCCGGATCCAGGATTTTTGGTTAGGGGGGGCTAAAAATCGATAATTTAAAATCAATTGAAATTTTATCGGGGATACAATTAAAATAATGCAATTCCTCTGTTACACACACACAACACACACACACACACAACACGCACACACACAACACACACACACACAACACGCACACACACAACACACACAAACATATACACACACACAAACACACACACAAACACACACACACACACATACATACAATTGGGGTTTTCGATCTGAAAAACAACAAAATTTGCAAGTTTTCTCAAAATATTCTCATTTTATTTTGGTACAAAATGCATTATTGCTAAAAAATGTTATAGAATGGAAGAATTTGGAATTAATGGGGCAAAATTTCTCAAATGACTTTAAAAATATGCAATTTCTTTCCCTAATTCCCATCTTTTTGAATACCTTGAATACCTAATTTTTTCAGAAAATATTTGATCGTATAGTAAAGTGGAACCGAGCACTATATTTTCTGAAAATTTCGCAAAAATGCAAAGCACTGCACTTTTGATTATTCAAAATCCTAGGAAATGTAAACCTTGACCTAACCCTTTGAGAAGACTGCTATTGATATAATAGATGAACCATTCAATCTCTCATTTGACATTGATTTTCTCAAATAAGTTTGAATTCTTTTTAAATTAGAGAAACTTCTTTCACATTAAACATTAACACAGCCAATAGTTAAAGATATGTTCATATATTTGAACAATTCTTGCATTATTCTAAGAGCTATAGATCTACATATTATTTGCTGAGAACTTCTGGTGGGGCTACAGTCCCCCCCCCTAGCCCCACCGCTAGATCCGGCACTGTCTCAAACATTACAAATGAACATAACTTCTGATGCATCGCAATTTTTGAATCACTTTTCCATGTATTTCTGGTAATTTTTACTTATCTTAAGAGCATTTGAGCCTTAATTAAGAATTCGAAACTAAATAATACTTGATCAAGAGATAAACATTCGGAGTTCTCCATAAAAGTTAACTAGACTAAAAGCAAAAAGAGTTCTTTAGATTACAGAAAACAGTAAAATATAAATACAGAACTTTTCAATTTATAGATATTAACTGGTTTGAGTTAAACTTTAAACGATTTTCACAAAATTATAACTGCTTTGCATTTTCAATACTATTGTATTTTGTGTGAGTAAGAAAAGTTGTCTATAGAAAGTACATTAGTATTGAATATTGGTTTTACATGCAAAGCAGTTATAGTTTTGCTGAAATAATTTAAAGTTTACTATATAGCATAAGCAGAGAGCATAGTTTAAAGTTTAGCTCAAACCATCAATTGAAAAACTCTGTAGGTAATATCGATATTTAATAATAATAATAACTCGATTTAATCTTAAGTTATCTCAAAATTTAAATTCTTGATAACAAAATGCTGGTCAACAATTAAAGTCATTGATTTTGCGTAGCTTACGAAAATTACTGTTTTTCTTGCTTTTAATAATCTAAGTGATGAACTTAACTTATTTAACTTATTCTTTAAAACCTATCATGATAATAGAGTTATTTTCTTGAATTATAGCACATATAATTTTTGTGGCCATGCTGTGAAAAGTTTCAGTTCGTTATTCGCACAGTTCGGCACAAAGTGTCCATTACATCTTGGAAAATATTCTTCTGAAGGAGCCGAAGTCACTTTACCCACATTTGGAACAGCTTTTGATAAAGTGTTTGAGGTATGTTTAATTACTAACTGAAATACATTTATTTTATTATATGATTTGTTATTAAATAACAATTTGAGATCAACTGTTTAAAAATAGTTTGTTAAAGCTCTGAAATAATCTGAAAATGAGTTCATTAGTGAAGAAACTTTTTGTTGAGAGAAATGCCGTTATTTACTGAGAGCTAAAATTATTTTTGTCGACAATTTACGCTCTAATTGATGTAATTTAATGCTTATTTTTTAGGGTAATTTTGAAGGAAATGTTACTTTCTTTGATGGCCAAAGTAAGCGAGTCTATGGATGCGCTCATTTACAGTTCACAGTTGTACTTAATTAAATAAAATTGTTCTCTTGTCACTCGTTTTAATAATTAATGTAATCAATTTATTTCAAACTTTTTGAATAAAAAACGAGAATATGGTTTTTCAATTATCTGTTTTACTCTTATTCTATTTTAATTACAATTATGCATTGAAACAAAATCGGTGCATAACAGGTGCAAAAATTCATTGATTGAAACATGAAAATGAACTCAAATATTGCATAAGAATTGAGTGCTTTATTTATTTTACATGTTGAATAAAGTTAGGAAATATTTTTGATTGAATAGTGAGAATAAAACTTATACTTTCAAATGTAAAGTTCATTATGAGTAAAATAAATATTAAATTTTGCTTAAAATTGATTTGTATATTTTTAGTTCATTTTATGAATTCTATTTTTGGTCTAAAATATATTTCATATTATTATTAAATATGAATAAATATTATATTATAGCCTAAATATATTTACTTTTTGAAGTATTGCTTAAATATTTATGATCAGAAAAAAACAAAAGTTTCAAAAACTTTTCGTACATAAGTTCATAATTACCTAAAAAATGTATTTCCACTTTTGTACTTATATTGAAACTAATCTAAACTGAAATAGATTCAGAAAAGTTAACGCTTCACTTTTTACAACTAACTTTTCATTACTTTTTTTGATGATCCATATTTATTATTAGGCTTACAGATCAAAAAAAGAAAAATTTATTTGATGGTTGTTTTCAAAGAGAGATTTTCTCGACTATATACTATTTGAGATACTTCTACAAAATAAGTATAAGCTTCTGAATAAAATTTACGTTTCATGAAAATATAGATCCAAAAATTTTTGATAAGATGTTTCTCATAGATATAATTCTAAATTCAAGGATTTTATTCACTTTTATGGGTTTTTATAGAATTTCAATAAAATCTTCAACAATAAAAGAAAAGTTCTAAAAATATTGCAAAAGTTTAGAGAATAATTGCATAATTGAACATTTTTACACTTTAAATAACTAATTAAGATAAGACTTACCTTACTTTGAATACTTATAATTAAATTTTTTGAACTTAAAAATGTATTTCGAGATTAAAGCCTTAAAATCTGTTAAATTAAATCATTTTCTTATACTTTATTTAAATGGAAAATTTTGACACGATTTTGAGAACTGAATTCAAGAAAATAGAGAAAAAATTGCAAATTGTGTAAAATTCACTTATGAAGCATTTTAAGAGTTCTTTTTTTCAATAATATTGCATGAGATGAGAGAACGTGCGCAGAATTGATACAATTTTAGATTTGAATATAAGAAAAGGGCTTAAATATCTTCTTTTTTTGCTAAAGAACACATTTGTAACTAAACATATAACAGCTTTCAGTGAAACTGACATAGAAGTAAACATAAAAAGTAAATAAAACAAGTTGTTTAATAAGTCCTTAAACTCTTAATATTTAATGAAAACATTATTGATTATTTATAAAAATTGAAGCATAATTTTCAATCAGATCTGAGGACTTTCGACGAATTAAAAAGTTTTTTAAGGGATATTAATAATTAAATGAAATTTAGAAATAAAGAAAACACTTCAACTTGTTTGAAGTTATTTACTCGCAATTGAATTATTAGGATATACAATAGAATTTATCTTCATTAGTAATAATCCACATGTTTGAAGATCGTGTTCTAAGAAATATTCGTGCTCAAGTGGTGTGCACTTCAGCATGTGGATTATGCATAAGTTATCCTTTTATTGTGTTCAGTATTGAATTCACAATAAAAATTTAAGCCCCACTCAAACGATTGAATGATAACTGATATTAGTTTTAATGTTAAATAATATAAAGTTTTGCAAATACTAACTTTCACTTTTAAACCTCGGTTTTGAAATGGATACTCTGATTGAGATTTTGAGATTGAGCATCATTATTAATTATAAGAATCTGATTGAATAATAAAATAACTTTTAAATCATTTATTAAGTTTCAACTTTTTTCAAACGTGCCTCAAATCATTTTCATATCAATTAAATGCTAATTAGAATTAAAACTTATTCATAAATTTTACTGTTCGCTCGTTTGTTCTTTTGATGATTCACATCATTACACAAAAAGCTTTGAATATTACAAAAATGAAAAGACTCTCATTTACATAATGATTGTTAAAGTTTTATTTTTATTTGTTAATCAAGTGTTTTTTGCTGGCATTGAGACATCAAAGATGAAAATTTAGAACATGTTAAACATATAAAAACATGAAAAGTCTAATGAATTTGCAAATTATATAGTGTAGTATTTTTGTTAGCTTAAAGTTAAGAAATTTATGGAGAAAATTAATTTAGAAGTTTATTCAATGAGAAGCTTTAGAAGCGAGACATCACATTTTCAGAGAATAGAAAGTTTTTAGTGATTTTTTTCATTCAATGGAAGAAAAGCTTAACAAATAATTCATAAGAGAAAATATTTTGCTTTAAAAGTGATAAAAGCTTTAAAAAATCTAAAAATTGACGTTAATATTAAAGCATTGAAATACTGTTGAGCTAATGGTAAAACATCTCAATGTAAAGAATTTTTTAATTTTAATGAGAATTGTAAAAAAGAGAATTTTTTCTTGAACTAAACTTTTCATAAGTAAAGGAAAAAATCTATTAAGAAATTTTAAGTGACATCAGAAACAAAAAAATGAATTTTTAAGCTGATTTTCTTCTTAAGTCTCAAGATAAGAAATGGTTTTTTGCCGCACAATATATAAAGAATATTCAGGAATTTAGGAAAAAGAAATGACGAAATCTTTCATATCTTAAAAATAGACCGCATTTTATAAAAGAAAAATTCTTATTCTCCAGACTTATCTGGAAATGCATAACAAAATTGAATTATATTTCATTGTAAAATAAATCCATTACATTTATAGAAAAACAGACAAATTTCGCTCTAAAAGTTATAATAATTCGAAAAATTTCATGCTTTTCATGCATAACATTTTTCTTCTATGAATATTTAATAATAATTATTGTAAGTATGGAATGAATCCTATACTAACAAATATGAATTTTTGTCTCTATAATTAGCGATTGGAATGGAAAAAAGCTTAATCTTATAGGTAATGCTAAAACACGTTAACTGTCTTATCAATGCTCAAACATTTAACGCGTTTTAAATAAGTAATAGCTTATAACTTGAAGCTATTTTTTTTAATCGCCAATTCCAAAATTATTAAAAGATGCGTAAAATTTAATTTTTTCCATTGAAGAAATGTATTGCATTCAAGATAAGAATTTGGTTCAATTTCAATAAACCCAAGAGATACATTGTATCACGATTGAAATCACACAGTATTTCTTCAGGCTTTTCATATGGAAATAAAAAAAGTGAAGAAAAAATATCAAATCCATTGCTATTTGTGTGCCTACAAATCAACGTTATTTTATGAATGACTGGAAGCAAACAGATATAAATTAGAAAATCCAATTTAGATTCATATAATGATTATTGATGCGAAACGATTTTCACGATGAATGCCATATCGTTTTCATTTAATTAAAAATTGAAAAGAATTTCATGTACTGTACTCTGAATTTGTTTTTCTTGTGCAGAATTTTGTAGAGAATCAAATATCTAATGATATAATTTATGAAATATTAGATGAGTTTTGATGAATGAAATTTTTACATTAAGTTTATTGCAGAATACGAGTGTACAGTTAAGTATAAAAATTTTAAACCAGAAAATTTATTTAATCGAATACTGTTTACATGTGGGTAATATGATATCTGATTCAAGTGAAATTGCAAAAAATAATATTCTTGCATAGACATAAAGCTTATTTTTCTTTAAATTGTTATTTCATGATTGATGTCACAACATATGTTTCCATTTCAATAAAATTAAAAAACCAATTTCAAAATGTAACTCTTCTTTCATAAAAAAAATTCAATAATAAAAATATAAGCTACACTTCGAAACCCCAAAATTCAAGAGATGATAATTCTAAACCATAAAATCTTGTCTTAATTTGATTTTTTAAATTATACAGTAGTAAGTCATGAATTTGAAAAACTTCTGAATATTTTTATGTCCATAAAATAAGATCTAAACAGAAATAATATATTTATTTTTTTTAATGAGGAATCACTCATTTGTTTTGTTGTCCATCAACTCATCAATTCCTCATTTTTTACCATGTTATGATTTTATTTTTCTATTGAAAATTGTGTTTTTAATACTTATTTTTAAAGTTTTATTTCAATATACAATTTGGTGAACAAAAAGTAAAAGGAGGATTCATCAGTAATTTTACCTTTTGATTTTTGAGCTTTCGAAAGCTCTCAAAAGATGATCAATAGGATTGTTAAAAAACTTTAGTTGGAATTTCGTGAATGACATTTGCACTCGAATTTATGTTGTGTGTAAATTCATTGTAATAAATTCAATAGAAGCGAATGATAAACAGAGAAATTTATTTAGCAGTTTAATTAAATTGTAATTAATTTCCTAATAATGTACGATAAAAATAACAGTCACGTTGTTTGTAAGCTTTTGCACTTGAAATATCACAATTTTTATTATACTTGTAAAAATCGATAGTAAAAATAACATCAAGTTTTCATAGGGTGTTTTGAACTAATGTTTACGCTGAGAACAAATAATTTCATTTTACAGCTGTTTTTGAAGACTGGAAGTTCAATTAACTCGAGATTTCTTATAGTTCTATGAAAATAATCCTCTCCTAAAATAGGAAATCAAAAAAATGCCTGCACTGAAATGTGATGGAAAGTTTGGATCATCGATAATAAAATATAACTTAATAGGCTTAAAAACAAGAATTCAGTGCAAACTTATCAACTAACAATGAACAGCTTCTTTTTTACAGTTTGTCTCAAAAATAAATCAAAATTGATTTTAGTTCAGAAACATTTAATGATATAGAGTAACAATTTTGAGCAAACTATGATCATAACATCGAATTTATTATAAGTTTATACTTCTAAAACATCGTCACATAAATCTCAGATAATAAAAAGGAAATCATAATTTTTCATTTCATTTTGAACATAAGCTTATGTTCTGATGACTTGAAAAGTATCGAAAATCAGGAAAAACTAATCGATTGAATAAAAGTTTATTTGAAGTTTCGATATTTATCTTTATGAATCCAGTAATGTGTGCTTTTAGTTTCAGCGAATCTGTGCCTCAAACTAATGTTCTCATATTTATCTCTTATTTGATTGTTTTGTTTAAGACCTAAATTAATTTTATTTGCGTGAAAGAACATCAAGCGATAGGAAACGGTAGAAAGCAATTGAAAGGGTTTATGCTGACCATTATTGTAAAATCCCTGCTATGTCTGGGATTGACTTTTCCCATAAAACAGAAGTTTAGGACAATTAATCAAATCCTTTATCAGATTGAGACCAAGCACTCAACCATATAGAAACCCAACAAAAAACGAAGTTTGGTTTGTGTCAAATTTTCCAGCTTTCAATACAAACATTAATTAAAGTCAGTGTCGAGTCTCGATCGAAAGCTTTGAATTAAATTTTTTTTATATCTTACTCTACTTCAAAAATATCAAAGGTTTAATCAAAAACACATCACTCAAACAATTATAAAGTCGAAATTAATGAAATGAATCATAAATGATAATGATTTTTCAATATAATTATATTTTTAAAGTATATTTTTAGCGAATAAAATTGAGAATGATTGCCGTTTCTGTGATTATCGTCGAAAATCTAATATTTGATTATTTGTAGCTCAAGGTTGTCAGCCTTATGTTACAGTCTTCAGCTTTCTGGGTATCTCCAGGATCGAGCTCAATATTTAGCTTGATCAATTTTGCAGCTCTTCATACATTTACAATAGAAATAATTCATGTCACTGACAAGTGAGATAAGTTTTAATTTATTTGATTTTATGAGCGTTGGAATGGAAAAAGCTTTAACTTATAGGTTAGGTTTGAAATCATTTAACCTTAAACTATTATTTTATTTTGTATTATCTCAATATTTTTTATTATTTATAAATTTTTGATTACTCTTGAATTTTAATCAAAGATAGTTCTGAAAACACAAAACAGGGGATCAGTTTTTGATGGTCTACCAACAACTATCACCCCTCCTTTCTTATAAGGGTTCCCTCATTTAAATACATTACTCCAGCTTTTAGACAGTCAAACACTGGTAAACCTAATGAGACTTTGAGATTTGTTCAGTCACCTGAATCCAAAGTTGAAACTCATAGCAGTTTTTCTCTTGAGACTCGAGAAACTGAAAAAGCTTTTATTTTCATGAATTTACAAACTTTCAAATTAAATAAAAGTAAGAATTTTAGATCAATCGCCAGCCTTAAAATTACTTTTTAATTAAACTTAAAGTAGTTTTATTAGCTTTTCATTTTGATTCATCAAGGATTCAAGTTTAATACTTCTTTTACGCTTAAATAACTTTAAATTTTAATTTCCAAATAACTAGCAAATAGTGTCTGCCAAGAGTCTCATTCATATTATTCTAAATCAAGCACAAAGTAAAAAAACTCATTAAATCCTATATTGCTTAATGAAAAAAAAGTAAATTAACAAATTTTATTTCACTTTTAGCTTTTTGTTGTGAGAATATAACTGTGTGTCTATACAAATATATTCAACTCAAATATTTGTGTTAAAAATGATTAAATGGGCAAATTTTATGCTGACTCTAAATGTTTGTTAACTGTCATAAGAAATACTATTTTTTGAATTGGATTGAAGTCAAGTACTTTGCTCTTCATCTCTATTTACTGACAGATTAACAGAAAAAAAGGAAATTCATCAGAATATTACACAAAAGCTTTAGATTTTATCTTAATTTCCGATTTATGAAAATTTGATCGAAAAAATGAGATAAATCTAAAAAACTTTTCTTTAATCAAAAAACCAAAATTGAATTTTGCAAAGAATGATAAAAATTGAAAGTTTTTACTGTTCATAACAAAAAATTATTAAAACTCAAAAATCAATCAGTCAAAAGATACAGGCGTTCATAGAATATAATTCATTAAATCTATTGTTGAAAAGTAATAAAGAAAACTTTTTACCTTTTTAAGCAATTGGTGAAAATGTTGGTCGAAAACTTCCACAGAATTAAATTTACTGGAATTTTCTGTTAACTTATAAGCAGAAAACGACAAAAGAATCAAAAACTTTAACAATCAAATAATTGTTGAAAATTGAGGACTGAATGCAATAAAAATCAGAGTGAAAATTGGGTGCACAAACTCAGTCTTAATAGACTTGTGCCAATAGAATAAATTTTTATCCTCTTATATTATTTGTTGACTATCATTGTATTGAGAGTATGCGCCAGTTATTCGCGTCCAAATTGCGCTTAAGTATTATTTTTCAATATATATGGAAGCTTGGGATGAGTCAGTCCTTAGTGTATTGCTCTCTAATGTAATATATGGTCCTCCTGTTGATCACAATTAACCTAAAATTGAATTAGGAATGGGTCAGAGATCTAGTGAAAATAATACCAATTGCCAAAATTTTCTCAATTAAAAAGTGATACACTTTATCATTATATACTTTACCGAAACTGATACTATTCATTTCACTTTAGGGAATGTCTTTGTTTTTATTAGTCTTTGTTTTCTAGTCTATTGGGATTAATTTCATTGCAATTAACACTGATATATGAGTTTTGGTGAGAATTAATCGAATTCGAAATATATCTACAAAATGCTCTATTTCTGTCTATTTTACTATTAAAGTATGAAATATAATATCTGATGACGAGTTATTGTTTCTGTTTAAACATACGATATTATGAGAAAGAGTTTTTAACTTCAATGAATAATAATCAGAATAAAGAGATGAAGAGTTTAGGAGTTAGTATCAGAATATGAATTATTTTTCTATTTCAAGACCAAACCATAGAGTTTTGGATAAAACTTTTCTATGATTTTCTTTTTTATTTTGACACATTTCTTAACCTAAAATAGCATTTCTTAGAAATAAAATTGATTTCTTTTCAAACTTAAGATAGCATTGAAATCTCAAACAATCAATAATATTGATAATGCTTTTTTGGTTAAAACTTTCCCTGCAAAGACCTGCAAATCTTCAAAACTAGGATAACATTTATGAGTTTATAATGATATTCTTTTAGATTTAGTATTATATATGTTTTGCACGAAAGTATTATTTACGGCAAACGCTCCAAAAAACTTATCGAGAGTTTAGGTTTCAAATGATGAGACATAAAGAGGATGTTTGAAAAGAGATATCAAACAAACTGTTTCGTTTAATCATCATTTCGATCGAGAAAATACTTCATATGAAGACGGATAGTAAAGAAGTCCTCTAATCAGTTTTCCCTAACATATGTATTATATTTTTTAGATTTATTCAATACCTTTACTCATAGGACTTTAGTGAACAATAATGTTTGCGAATAAAATGCATTAAATGCTGTTTAAACATATGAATCACTGATAAGACTTCAATATTCATAAGTTTAAAACATTACTATCATTGATAAACAGTTATCAGAATCACAGATTGATATATTATGAGTAGACAATCATATTGATAGAAAAATATTTGGAAAAACCAAAAGTTCTAACACTGATTCAATTATAAGTCTTTTTCTCTCTCTGTAAGAACTTATAATCAGTTCTCAACACAACTGATTTAATCAAATAAAATCTAAAATTAAATAATAAATATGTTAGGGAAAACTCATTAGAGGACTTCTTTACTATCCATCTTCATATACTAATTCCTAAAGTAAACAAAACTTTTAGTTTATAAACTAAATGCTAATTAACGTTTTCAGATCTAAGTCGACAAATAACTGACAACAAAATTGATTACAAAAACGTAACTTATAATTGATTAGCATATTATTCACTGCATTGAAAATATAAGTGAATCTATTTTCTAATCAGAATTTGACAATATTTTAATGAATAACAATCTATTGTTTCATATAAATAGAGAAATAATTTTTTCGTTTAATAATTTCAAAGCTAGTGAATAAACATTTATTAATCTTTTCTGACAATTTGATTAAATAAAGGTTAAGGAACTTAACAAATATAATTTGATGCTCTCAAGTGTGAAGAGTATATAACGTTTCAATTATTTTGAAGTCCACCCACGCTTACAAAAACTGCTCGAAATACCATTTTCTAAAGCCTGTTAACCATAAAACACGAAATTAGATTGTTTTCACTTAAAAGAAAAAATGAAGTTTCTCTGTGCGCATCTCAAAGAATAACAAACAATTTAATGGGAAAAGTTGGGAATTTTATTTTATTTTTTAGTTGTTGTTCATATAATATAATCTCTCGATTCTGAGAACTCTCTATACCTCTAATTAACTTCACTAGTATTACTTTAATTATTAATAATTAAATTCAGTAAATTCTATTAATGGCTATCACAGTCATTATCTTTTTTACACTCAACACGCTTACAGTTTTCTGTATATTTTTGTTATTCATTAAATTTAATTTATTTTTCTGATGACTTATAAGAGTTGAAACGAATGTAAGTCTAAAGAATACAACTTTTAGAGTCTCAATCTAAGTTCTAAGTGGGAGTTGTTCATAATCTCGCATTTCAAAATCTCGCAGTATCAAAATCTCGCATTTCAAAATCTCGCAGTATCAAAATCTCGCAGTATCAAAATCTCGCATGGCTCATAATCTCGCAGACTCATAATCTCGCACGCTCATAATCTCGCATGGCTCATAATCTCGCAGACCCATAATCTCGCACGCTCATAATCTCGCATGGCTCATAATCTCGCAGACTCATAATCTCGCAGACTCATAATCTCGCACGCTCATAATCTCGCATGTCTCATAATCTCGCAGACCCATAATCTCGCACGCTCATAATCTCGCATGGCTCATAATCTCGCAGACTGATAATCTCGCACGCTCATAATCTCGCAGACTCAAAATCTCGCAGACTCAAGATGGTCACTACCACCACCACTTTAGCTGAAGAAGTGGTA
>JAQFXV010001490.1:0-13295 GCA_034694065.1 Camisia spinifer | reverse complement strand
ATCATATTTGATTCATAATTTAAAAATTGAATTTCAATCATTAATTGATTAAATTCTGCAAATGTCGATCAGTCGACCCGTTAATTTCAAAGCATTTTTAGACTGTAGTTATAACACATATCTTACTGTAAAACCACTTAACTTTTGGAGAATAGGGTTAAGAATCTGTTAAGTATTAGCTTTGAATGTATAGCATTTAACCCTCTCTTCGCATGTTTCGATCGTTAAGCTTAACATACTTTAAATAGCATTGAATTTAAACGATTAATTGATGTTTTTGTTTCGAATTGGATAATGAATACAAATTAGGTCGCATTGAGTGGTCTTATGGATAGCGCACAACTTCTTAATAAGAGAGATCACCAACAAAGTCCTTCAATCATACGTAGAGCTGAAGATCTAAGGGCTGGACAGGTATCTCCGACACAACCTTTTGTCGATGATTCAGATAAAGTGAGTCAAAAGAATAAGTTTTTCAAGAAGAAAGGCAGCGGTGCAGGCATTAGACAAGTGCCGAGCAGTCAGTCTATTCATGACGACAATCAGATCATAAATGAATGGCCACTTCCGGGCACAGGTTTAAGTTCAGCCCATGGAAGTACAGGTGCTCTTCGTATCCAAAGAGCTGTTTCTCCGCGACTGTCGATCACTGATGACGACGCAGTTATAATGATTCAAAAAGGGGTTAAAAGTGGAAAATATTCAAAAAGCTTCAATTTCACGAATTGGTTTAAACCCGGCGGTAAATCTGATGTGTCTTCACTACATCCCGAGTCTGCTGTACTCTTAGACAATGGCGGAACCATTTCATTCATGTCATCTTCTGAACCATCGACTGAGAAATTGGTCAGAAGAGCGAGTTTTAGTAGAACTCCTTTGAAAACCGGTTCAATACAAAGTGGAGGCGCCGGAAGTGGGGCTCAAAAGGGGTCTCATTTTTCAACTTTCGGTAAAGCGAAAAAAAGAATGGAAGATCAGTTCAGATTTGTTTTTGGAAAAAGTAAATCAAAACACGGAAGCTTTGAAGACACCCCTGACTTATCGCGAAGAAACTCATTTGATTTCGAAAGAACTACAAGTGATGGAGAAATACTTATGATTAGAGAATCAAAATTGGTTTCATTGCCAGCAGTTAAGGATGGAATGCTTCGGTTCCAATTTCTATTGGAATCTTGTACTCCCGGAACACTTCCAGACCCGCCATTAATCGCAGCAATGCTTGACATCCGAGCGCCAGTTGTCTCCAGAGCTTCATTTTATTTAGAATGCGCTTATTTTGTCCATCGATGTAATCGAGGTCTTTGGCCCTCTTGGATGAGACTTAACTTCAATCTATTCAGACCTTCAGGTATTGATTTAATTTATTCGACTTATTAATAGTTTTGTAAGAAAGTAACTCACTTTTTAAAGTTTTCAAACTGACTTTTGAGTCTTTGACTTCAAAATCTACACTTTTGAAGCCTCAAAATATGAAAAAGTCTTAAAAGAAATTTTAACTGTAAAACAAAATATGACTAACAATCGAGTCATAGGTTCTCCAGGAGATGAACCTATTATAAGACTTGTATTTTCTAAACATTTATCAATGAAAATGATAAGCATTTTACCACTTAATAAGAGATAATATTAACGATTAGGTTTTTCATTCTGTTTATCAATTTGATTAAAACTTTGTTATTGTTTTTCTGAATTTAAGCTCAAACTTAGATTGGGTTACAATGGGGTTTTCAGATGATAAGAGGTCTGATGACACAAAAGTCTTATGACTAATGTAAAAGTTTTTCTATCTATTAGTTTTGAGACTTTTTAATGTGTGGTTTCTCCAAAAGTGTACATTTTTAAGTCAAAAGCATGAATAATAAGTCCAACTCAAGTTTGAGTCCTTATCAAATGTATCATTTATTGCAATATTTTGTTAGAATTGTTTTCAACTTGAAGTTCAATGCATCTAAACTTGTTATTTCTGAATAAATTAACTTTTTTCAAAGTTTACATTCCAATAAAAATGATAATTGGATTCTCATTTAAAATCAAATGTTTAACTATTTGATGAAATAAGTTTTGAATGAAATTTAAGATTTGATATGCATTAGTTTTATGAATATCTCCGTTCATTAGTTAAGAGATAATGCATTGAACCTGACGTTATGATTAGATTTTTGAAAACTGAGTTTCATGACTAATAGGTTTCTTCTCTCAGTCCTAATATTGGTTAACTTCACAATACATATAAGATAAAGATCGATATACTGAACCCAAAGCATAATTTAGTGATCAATAAAGCAAAGTAACTGCAATTTTGATACGAAGTAAATTAAACTTAAATATGTATTTTAAATTCAGTAATCAATTTCAGAAATATAGAGAATAATTTTGGAAATTAATGTCTCGAAATTCAAAAGAGGGCTTACAAATAAATTTTCAAATACAAGCCATAATCAAATTTTGATTAACTTACGAAACTTACAGTAAGTTTTCAACACTACTTATTAATGATATTTTCTATGATAAGGTCCGCCACGAGCTGGAGCTCAATCCGTGATAAGAGGTCGAGCTTCTAATGTTCTTCAACGGGCGGCCGGACGTGCTTTCTATCAATGGGGAGAAATGTTAGGCGCGAGACTTGAAGAGATAATTCAGAATGAGATCAATACTGAACGATCGCTGCCTAATATGACTGATGACAGTAAACGCAAACATTTGAAATATGAGGACGAAGAGGAAGACTTTCTCGATGAAGCGTTCGTTAATCCGTCCGGAAATGAATGTCCTTTCGCTCTAAAACTGGTCGCGTGTCAGCTATTGTGCGAAATAACAACATTTCTTCGAGAGACTCATCAGTATCTGCCCTCACGTTCGTCCCGTTCATCGATACGAGACCGCGGATCAACTTTCGAACCGAGAACTTTCACCGCAAACCGCCGCTGGTCTATGGCTTTAAGTAAGGCCTCAGTGTTTAGTAATGCCTTTACTCATAGTTTAATATCTTCAGCAAATATAGGCATTGGTGGACCTCTCGATGGCATTAATCATCCACAAAATGTTGGCGAAAGACGTATCAGTTTTGTTTTACATGAAGCCGATGGAGAAGAAGATTCAAATAGTACTCTATCGGCAACTGATGAACAGTTAATGGGGTCTTCTTTGGAGAAAAAACGTTTATCACAAGCGGGACCTGCGGGTCGACCACATCTACTTCGAAGATCAACTGGTGGTAGTGGTCACGGAAGCTTCAAAAGAAGGAGTATTAAACTTAAAAAAGGTTCGACTGGTTCTGCGGCCGATCGCAGAAGTCTTGCGAAACATAGGTCTTCGACTGTGGTTGAAGACGATGACAATGACGATAAAATACATTCTTCGCGTAGAAGATCAGATTCTTTGCGATCGAGACGTAAAGTCAGTGGAATTTCTGAAAGATCTGATACTTCGGAAAGAATATCAGGTATTGTAAAGTGATTTCGAATTTCAAATATCAAATTTCGATTCATTTCAACTAAAATATTTGCTATTTATTGAGGCGATGAGTCTCCGGGCGTTCTATCAGATGACGGACAAACACCTGAAACACCAACGGATACACTCGATGCAGATGACAGTGAAATAACAACTAATATTCCGTGGCTTAAAATAATGTCAATAATAAGCAGTACAATAACTTTTCAATGTCATCATCAAAACTACTGTCAAACCAATTGTTATCGACGTGTTATGAGATCGAGTTCTAGACTTATAAAAGCGGTTCAAAAGGTATATTCAGAGGAATCGCCAGACACTCAGCCAGAGCTCGTATCGCTTCGTCTGTTCGAAGACAAAGAGGAAGCGGCGAAGAAGGAGAAAAAGCTTAAAAAGATAGTGACCGGTCCTTCATCTCCAATCAGAAGAAAGATATCTGTGGGGCATAATATGGATCGATATATTGATCGTGAAAATCATGGCCATCACTCTATTCATAGCAGTACAACATATTTAGCTCACGGGGCTATTGATATAGAAGCCGGTCCTTCAGAAACAGACGATCCCAGAAAGACATTCATAGAAGTGGCCAATTATAAGTCCCTTATTAAAAGAGAAGAGAATCCAACCCTTAAGTATATCAATCTTCAGGTTAAGAACCCCTTTCAGGCCCCCATTTCAATGATGATTAAGGGAGCGCTCGTTTTGCCCCTAAACTACTTCGAACAACTCATGCACTTGTCGTGGAATTTACTTCTCGAACACGATCAGGAGTTGGCCTCTTCGGCTTCCGTCGCTTTCATCATATGTGCGCTCAAATGTCCAGATCTTGTCAGCGATTTATTATCTAAAGAACTGAATGCCGATAATCCTCAGAGAAAAACTATTGCCGTCAATAAGTTTTATAGGATTTGGAGCAATAGATATCAATGTTGGCCTCGTCTTGAAGAAGGCGCTCACCTATACCTGAAAGTCCCTCCGCCTGCCATTGAATTCACACTTCCATCGCCACGAATAGCTCTCGAAGCCATATCTGTTGTGGACCCGCCTTATATGCCGGTCACTAAAACCAAAGTAGAAGAAGTCACTATAAGTCAAGAGCCCACTATTCAAAGATCTTTTGTTGCGGCCACAAAAACACGTCGGAAACAACAAATAGAATTAGTGACTAAAGCATTACAGGAAGAAGAAGACAAACTGAGAGAAGAACGTGAGAACTATCGTATTTCTGCAGTTCCCGTAACATTCCAGGCCGCTTATGAACCATCATTGTTTCATACAGTTGAGGAACATGAAGGAGAAGATGATGAGATCGACAGAATTCCTACACATCATATTCAGGTATTTAATAATAGTTTGTATTTCTCTTACATAAGTTATATTAAACTTAATTTAAAACTAGTGTAGCTTACAGTGCATTTACTCATAAAACAAATAAAAAACAGATGACTCGATGAAAAACTTAACCTCAGATACATTTGCACTCAGTGATGGGCGACGCTCGAGCGTCGAGCGTTTCTAATTCCCCGAGCGCAAGCGTTAATTTTGAATTTTGCCAGTAAAAAATTCCAAAATTTAGGTAATTGATCACAATGTTCAAGAATCTTCATGCATATTAATTATTCATAAGACAATTGTTTCGATAAAAGTTATAGGAACATTGGTTAGAAAGAAAACTAAAATAATATTTTTACCCTTCCATTCTTAAAATCAACATGCTAAACGCTCGGTACCCCGAGCGTGAGCGCGAGCGTGCCCATCTATGTTTGCACTAAACTCTTTTAAAATACACGTTATAATTCGGTTGATTAACTTATAAAAGTTACCATAGGTTACAGTGACTTACTATCATAACTTACCATAATTACAAGTACTTAATTATAACTTACGGTAAGTTTTCAAACATTTAAAACTAACATTTAATCCTTATTTCAAAGGTGGCTCAAGCCTTCTTCCCTTCAAGTTTATGCACTGCAGCGGTCACTATAATCAATCTGTTAGATGACCCTCAAGTGAACGCAGATGGAAGTGCTGTTTATGAAGTTGCCTATAAAGTGATTTGGCATTGTCTGGTCGAAGATTCGGCTCTATTCTTACGACACTTCCTCGAAAAGCTCACCCGAGAGAAGCAGTCAGTAATCTTTCAAATATTAAGAAGACTTATAAGATTTATGCCTAGACTTCCAGCTCAAGCGGCTTTTACTTTATATAACTATTTGATTGGATTTGTTATGTTTCACGTTCGCGCCCCTCTTGAGAATAGTCAAGAGCTAATCGCTAGTGTTTTATCCATCTTATGGTTAGTGGTCCCTAATGTTCACGGACTGTTCCTTAAGGATTTGAAACAAGTATTGCGTAAAGAGCAATGTGACGCTACTCTACTTATCACAGCTAACGTCCCCAGTGCTAAAAAGATTATAGTTCACGGACCAGATCCAAGTGTTATACCATCACAATTCCCTATTCATGAAGACACACAATTCTCACAAATATTAACCGATAGTTTAGACTTTTTCGGAATCGATGAATCCAAACATAGTGAATATTTTTTGGTTGACTCCAAGACAAGTAATAATTTCGCTCTCGTTTAACTGAATAGCAAATAAAATACCATATTTTCTTACAGATCAAATGCATAATTTGAATGCATTTGTACGCGATTTCTATTTCTTCAAGCGATCACAATATCCACAAATTTCTTTGGTTCACATGAATCCAAATGAAGCGTTCGATAAACTTCAGAGACAAGCTTTTACTTTACAATTTGTAGAACTCGGAAAAGTAACTCTTAATTTAGTTTAACTCAATCTATTTGGAAAAAGTTCATTTTCAAAATAATTTCATAAAAGCTTTATCTGTATTGTTAAGAAATAAGTTGAGAAATAGAGAGATTTATAGTTCGAACTTTCAATTAACAAAATTAGATAATTTCTCAATTAATAAACAACTTCGTCAATATTAATATAAAGGTCATAAAAAATTCTCAACAATAAAAATAAAGCCTTTATGAAAAAATTTGAAATGCTTTTGAAGATGAACTTTTTGCAAATTTGAAACTTCGAAACAATTAAAAATTGAACAATATTTAAAACTAGGCTTTGATGAGCTTATCATTAGTTAAATCAGCGTTTTTGGGAATACAAAGAGTTCTGTTTCTTCACGAAGAACTAATGAAATTGCCATCATTTCCGCGAAAGGCATTGGAAGCAAACTTCAGTTTATACTCAGGTCCGACTGGACGAGAATTATTAGGAATGGATACACTTCATAAGATAGTTTGGGTAAAATTAGTTGCCCGTATGTTTGAGGCGACGTCTGGTTTCTTCGCACAATCAGCAGATATCCATCTATTCCTAAATGTGGTGAACGGAGCACTTATTCTTCACTGTGAAGACGCATCAATGTTGCGATTATGTATGGCTACGTATATCAATGCCGCGCATCAGTTCAAAAATATATTTGCCTTCAATGGCTATCTTCTAATCATTCCAACCATAACTCGTATTTATTCTAACCATCAAACTAATGGTCTTCTTTGTCGTACAATTGAATTTGTTTGCAAACAGTTTTATATATTGCACAGAAAACCCTTTGTTTTACAAATGTTTGGTGCGATCGCACCTATACTTGATATGGACATGAGTTCCAGTTTTGGTGATGCCAGTCAAGTACAACCCAGAGCTTTCTTTCAACTTTTACAATCATTGGGTCAGTATATTGTCGATCCTTTAGATATATTAGAATTGGTTGAAGCAGAAAAACCTTTAAAGGTATGAAATTCTCGTTCAATTATTTAATGCCTCCAAAAATCACATTTCAATTATTTTATTAAATACCTTAAATATAATGCTAAGTGAAAATAAGAAAAAATAATTGAATCAAAGGATGAACTTTAAATTCACTTTTGTTTTAAAAATATATTAAGATATTAGAATAGAAAAGGTTTTCAATCAACTTGAGTTTCATTCAATAGTCAAAAATTTTACTTAAAATATTGATATACAGAGTTCTTCCTATTCTTGAATAGGGTTTCGTTAATCTAGTCATTCAGTCTATTATTTAAAACAAATTTTAATAAGTTATTCAACTCATATTCACGCTTATTAATAATGAGTTATAAAGGGCTAAAAACAGTTAAAAGATTTATAGAATGCTTATCAACAAATTCAAAAAGAGTGATCTTTTCGCAGGAAAATCACTGAAATATAAATAAGTTTTACAATTAACTTTGTGAATAGGCTTTGGATTTTTGTTACCAAATGGATGCGGAGACTCTCACTATATTAGATGCAATATCTCTTTGTGTAACTGTTGTCTCGTATGCAGCGGACACTCAAAGAGGTCATCAAATGCTAACTATTCTGGAAGCTATACTCCCTCTCCATCTTAAGCATATGCAGGCATTAACTACAAAAAAGGAAACTCCAGGCGGACCACGAACTGAATTACAAATGATTCACAATGTTTCTGTTAGTATGAAAACATTAATCTACAATTCGGAAGCATTGACGAGGTTTGGATTGACTTTACTATAGCTTTTGCTATCAATTTATGTCGAAAAATATGTATATTTAAGACTTTAATTTAATTTAAATATACAGAAACTTCACAGGACCTCAACGTTCAATAGATTTGAGGGATTCGAGTATTAAGAATGTTTCAAAAGGCGCTTGTTCTCCACCCTTTGAAATTGATGACGACAGCCATTCCAGGTATTTATTGGATAATTTGTTCTTAATTTTTCCCCTCAATTACTTCATGAAATTGCGATTATTTTTAAATACTGAACCTTTAGATCAGAAGTTTAAATATGTTTAAGGAACCAAAGGTGGGATTTGAGAATTATTTTATAAAATAGCTTTAACACACTTTTAACATAAATTCGTTCAACAATATAAATGAATGTCGAACAGTTATATTTGAAATTAATTATCAAATGAATAATTGATACATTCAAATAGGTATATGCCTGATAGCTATTATCCTTCATCACGAAATCGACCGACGACTCAATATTCAGATAGTAGTGATGGAGAAATGATGAGAACTGAATTTCGAAAACCTCGAGACATATTACTGAAAGTTGTGGCAGAATTTTTAAGTCGTAGTACAGCTCGTTTGGCAGATCTGAGCAAAAAGTTGCCAGATTTGCATCAAAAAGGTTCGACTTATGAACTTCTTGATGTGAAATGCCATTTAAGACTCGCAGAAATAGCTCACAGTCTGCTAAAAATGGCTCCGTATGACCCACCGACTATGGCCTGCAGGGGTTTAGTTCGATATATGAATGAAATACTACCTAATTCAGAATGGCGTCAGGAACAGATGAGACCCGCACTTATTATGGTATTGCGAAGATTGGATAAAACATTCACTAAAATTGCTAAAAAATCAGCGTATAAGAGGTCTACTGATTGGGAGGCAGCCAAACGGTTGCTTAAAGGAGTTTATCTCACTTTTGTTAAGCATCCATATATTGTTCATTTACCGCATTTAAAGTCATTGATAAGTGTCTGTCAGAATATAGTGCTCGGAGATCAAGGACATGGACCGGGAGAGAGTGCTTCTACTTTGCCTTCTTGGGCAGTCGCTCTCTCACAGTCATCACCGCCAGGTTTAAGTTGATTCACTTTATTAATTTGATTAATTGTTACGTTCATCTGTTGATTGAATTAATGAATGGGATTAATTATAATTGAATAGGGTTTACATCAGTTGCGGTGCGTTTAATAGCTATGCAAATGCTTCAGCTAGGTGAAACACAAACTTTGGAAACTGTCTGTAGCGGAGCTTTTTCTTCCCCCGAAAAAAGTGAAATATATTTAATGAATTTGATTTATCCCATGTGTATAAGGATTAGTAGTGGTCTTAAAGAAATTCCAAAATTAAGGCAATGCGACATTACATTCACTTTGACTGTTATACTAAACACATTACAGCCAATCACTGCTAAACCTGTTAAAGGAAGCGATTCCTCTATGGGTTTACATCATTTAATGCAAAATTCATTACATCAGGTCGGCTTCTTAGGTATGTATTCGATTCTATTCTTTTGGGGTTAGGTTTGTAGTAGTCAGAGATAATGACACCTTTTTAGGGCTAGATTTAAAGTCTAAAATATATCAAATTTTATTATAGCTTAATATAATTTTACCTTTGATTAGAAATAATGTAATATAATTTTTGATCTTAATTTAAGTTAATATTTTTTAGTATCTTTAGATTTAGGATTTTCACTGATCTGTGATTTATTGATAATATTTTTTATTTTGAAGTTTTTCATACTTCACTTTATTTATAACTAAAATATTATAACATTCTAAACAGGGTTAAAGATAATGATGGTTTGCTTTGAGAGACAGTTGACCACTGAATGGCATCGTATATCGAGATGTATACGAGAGTTGGCCAATAAAATGCAGGGCGGAGTCACTCTTTGGAACTTTTTAGACTTTGTGGTCACTTATAGAACACCTCTATTCCTACTCTTATTCCCAGTCATAAAATGCAAATATTTGCTTAAAATATGCGATAATGACCAGGAATACTATTATCAGCAACAGATCAGAGAAAAAATGCAAGGAATTGGTCTGCCTTTAGGCAGATCTAAAGGTAATAAATTGTATCTGAAAAATATATTATTGAACTATAGCTTGAATTGAATTTCAGGACAATTGTTGGTTAGTTTAATGGCAGAAATGAGAACATTGAGAGAAGAACTGATTAATAGGAAGAATGTTACGGGAGTTGAAGAGAGGGCAAAGTCTATAGTTCCCGATCAGAGTAGTAGTGATAGAGCTGATAGCCATAGAATGAGTTTTGCGTTCACACAAATGGCTGCGAGTGCTTCAAAACTATCTAATATTAGTTCTTCTAATTCTAATAATCAACAATGCGTTACACCTGTTCTTACCGAAGGAGAAGTCGTCCAAACGCCCACTTCTTCAAAACCATCGCTTTTTCGAGGTTTAAGTTTCAGATTGATTGGAGACAGAGATAGCCGAAGGTTTCCTCCGAGGAATTTGAGTGTAAAGTTGCCCTCAGCTCGTGATGGAAAGAAAGTTGTTGAAGGATTCCTCAGGAGAACCAGTTATCCCGACCCTAAAGAAGTTGATAATAAAAGTATAAAAAGAACTTTCAATTTGATATTAATTGAATTTTGAAAAGTATTAAAATTTAATATGAATACAGATTTACAAAGAGATGAAATTCAAGTTCATTCAGAACCTAAACTGTTTCGTAAGTCAACGCTTCACATAAAAAGACGGGAAAGTAGAAAAGGCAACAGTTCTGTGAACAGTAGTGGTGTCACAAGTTGTGAAGCTTTGACAGAAGGCGTTACTGTTGATGATGAACAACAAATTAAGTCATCTATAGCTAAAAAGCTATCAACAGAAGGTTCCGGTCCATCGCTTTCTGATAGTCCAGAAAGAGATGAAGACAAACAACTCAAACATAGACTTCAGAGACAAAAAGCTCAGTCGAGGAAAACCTTCAGGTTTAGAAAGTCTAGAAGAGGTGCAGGTTTTATGACTAAGGATGAAGACGAGCAACACATCGAACAAATACCTCTAACGAGTCCTATTAAAAGCACAACTCCTACAAAAAAGTTATCAAAAGAGGTCACTCTCGCGGAAGAAGAGAGTTCTTCAATACTTGATCAGAGTCGAGACGTTGAAGACAGCTCTTCTTCTCTATTGTCTCCAAAAGATATCAAAAATGATTCCAATGAATCACTTAATACTACTAATGAATGTTCAGCTCTTTTGAAAAGTGATGATAAACTAATTTCTGAACCACAGCTTCCATATGTTGACGACGAAGCAATTGATGACATCAGAGTCTAATTATTAACATGTTTATCAATAGTTTAATAGATATCTATCGAAATATTTATTTTGATTTCAATTAAAACTTCTTTTTAATTTAATATCTATCATAACTTAATATTAATTTAATTCTATTTATTTGAATAAAAATTTTTAAATGATTGTTTCAAATTATTCACCTATTGTTGAAATAACATTAAGATTAAAGTATTTTTCAATTTTGAAACTTGAGAATAATTGGGCTTTGAAAAGGAAAAAGTCACTAATTTATAGGTTTAGTTTGAATTAAGTTAACTGTCTTATCAATGCATGAAAGCTATGAACGAAAGTAATCAAACTTTTCATGATCTCAAACACGAATAGTTGAAAATACTTGAAAGCATTTAGTCATTGAAGCAAAGATTTGAGCTTTTCAAGTACTGATTGTTAGTCAGAGTGTATTTTTATATCAAGTTTTTCGACTGATAAGATTCAGTGATTCAACAATTTTTTGTGTCTGGAGTTCATAACTCTCATTCATTGATAAGACAGTTGACTTGATTTAAACTAAACCTATAAATTAGTGACTTATAATTCAATTCATTTTCAAAAAGAATAATTTATTTGAATTAAGTTTTGTCTCATTTTTTGTGCGAATATTAAATGAATTGGTATTGAATTCTAATGATTATCAAATAGTGCACAAAATTTATTTAAGTCAATAGTAGATAATTTAATAATAAATCTTAAACTAAAATCAAATAAAGTAAGAAAAAGTATTCAAAAGTGAAAGTAAAGCCATCTATAGCTTAGACTTAAACTTAATACCACTTTAGGTTTCAGACAATCAATAATGAATTGATCCTATTTTCACATCAATAATAAAAACAATAAATAAATAGATTTAATAAAGTGTTGATAAATGGATGAAATAAATAATATTTTGAATGATTTATCCCTATTTGAGCCCAATTCGCAATGTAATCAAGTTCGGTCCCGACCATGTCGTCCACCGCCACCCCCGCCGACCACTCAATCAACTACAAAGAGAGCGGCCTTTCCTTTACCGCCAATTCATAAAACATTCGGTAATTTATATATCATTTAATTAATTGTAAACTAATATTTATTTTGAAAACTATCAGAACAGCCAAAGTCTGTGTCTGCACAACAGGTGACCACTAAAGTGAAGCCTAAAACGCAAGAAGTATTTCGATCGCAAACTCTATTATCATATGAAGTGACGCCTCCCAGACCTCGAGGTATGACTGAAGCAGAGAAAAAGGTATTCAAAACAATCTATATTTATGTCAAATAAAGTGAAACCAAATTTCATCTTTAATAAGCATTTTTTTAAAATTCAAAAATGCTTTATTTCTATTTAATCAATAAGTTGACAAAAATAGAGTTCATTAATAAATAGTTCGAACTTTTAATAGAAAAATCAAATGTTTTCTCAATTATAAACTACTAAATTATTTGAGACTAATATTCATATTGTTTTTACGTTTGATAAGGTTTTAAACTTTTGTGTTTTTAATGAGAAAATATCTTATTTTGCTATTAAAAGTTCAAACTATTAATAAAATATCTTTTTCTCAACTTATTGCTTAACAATACATACAAAGCATTGATGGAAAAAAATTTGAAAACGCTTATTGAAGACGAACTTTTTTGAAATATCTTTTGAAATAATGAATTGACTGATAATTGAATTGACATAAAGGTCGAGGCATTGACTAAAGCGATAGAACGAGAGATGGAAGAAAGCGAACCAAAAGGTGAATACTTCGGGATCTGTTGTCAATGCGGAGAAAGGGTTTTAGGAGTGATAGACGCGTGTCAAGCGATGGGTAACTTATATCACACGAATTGCTTCACATGTTGTTCATGTGGTCGACCATTAAGAGGAAAAGCGTTTTACAATGTTTTGGGAAAAGTTTACTGCGAAGAAGACTATCTATACTGTGGTTTTCAACAAACAGCCGATCGATGCGCTATTTGTGGTCATCTAATAATGGAAATGATATTACA
>JAQFXV010001489.1:0-13304 GCA_034694065.1 Camisia spinifer | reverse complement strand
CACTCAAATTAATGAAAATTGAAAAAACTTGAACTCAAACTCAAATTAATTCAAAATCTCACACTCAAAAAGCACTAATAGCTTTGAATAGCTTGAGGTGAAAATTTTTTATAAGGAACTAATGAATGACCCAATGAATACGTGCTTCAATTCAAGGCTTTAAAACTGCGCAAATGTTATAAACTTTAATAAAAGTCAATAAAAATAAGATACAAAACCGACATTTGTGCCAAACAATCAAAACTAAGAATAGAATAATACAAAAGTGTTTTAAAAGTTGGCCACAAATGTCGTGGCAATCATTTGTATGAATGTATGGAATAATTAAATGCCTTGAATTTGCTATCAATAGAGGCCATAATAATAAACGTCATTACATGAGTTTTAATAGTTTATAAAAAGTTGATTAAGAAATAGCTTAAAATCCATTTATTTGTTATCAATTGTAAAATATATTATTCTTCAATAAATAGATTTATTTAATAAGTTATTCAATTCAAGGACATAATCATCACTAATAATAGTTTTGAATTGTTATTAGATATTAATTTAGTTTATAATAAAAATATCAGTAAATAGAGAAATGGCTGAAAACGAAGAAACGATAAATTACTATACATTAGAAGAAGTTTCGAAACATAATGAAAAGAAATCTGTTTGGCTTCTAATACACGACAATGTGTACGATGTGACCAAATTTCTTGAAGAGGTTTGTGATTTAATTTAGTTATAATAATGAGTTAATGATATTAAATGAATATAAATAATGATAATTAGCATCCGGGAGGAGAAGAAGTACTGATAGAACAGGCAGGACGTGATGCCACTGAATCTTTTGAAGATGTCGGACATTCTACTGATGCCAGAGAACTAATGAAACAGTACAAGATTGGAGAACTTTGTCAGGTATTCATATCTAACACTTAACTATTCATATATCGATTTACACTATTTCAATATTCAATTAGTTCTCAAGTATTCCTCTTTTTCAATGAGGAAAAATCAACTTTTTTCCCTCCGATCATTAATATTTATTATTTTACTTCTATTGTGCAAATTTTCACTATATTTTTGCTTAAAAGCATTCTTAATAATTAATTAGTTTTAAATTCAAATAATTATAAGTACGAAAAAAGAGGGAATAACCGCTTAATCAACTTTTAAAGTTTAGTTATTTTCAATCAAAATGGTCTGCTTTTCAATATTGTTATCAACTTTTGATTGATTTTAAATCGATTCTAAACTATTTGGCACTAAATATATATCTCTATATATTATTTGTTGAAATAACGGATCATTGAATGTAAAATATTTGCGTCAAACAATTTATTTCATTGTAAAGCAAACTATCCAATAATTGCTGGAAAATCGTTAAAATTATTATATGAGTCGAGTTATGCAGTCAATTAGTTTCTCTCAAAAAGAACATAAAGTCATGATTCAAAAAATTTTCACTAATAACAAATATTCAACAAAATCATTACATTTTTATAATTGTTATTTTCATCCATTATTTTGACGTGAATTTTATAACGAATGAAAATGTGAATAAAATCGATGAAAGTTTTTATACTAAATACTATACACACAAAACCTATAAATTTAAGCATTATTATGAATGCATTGTTGTTATCATAAAAAAGAATAAGTAATGTATGAATTGGTAAAGTGTTAATTAATTTTGAATTTGATTACTTTTACAGGAAGACAAACTGAAGACAAAGAAAATTCAGGTAAATATTTGAAAAGAGAGTAATTTTAGAACTTGCTTTTATCCCAAAAATTGCTAATTATGTTAACAAAATGTGAACTTTCTTGTAGAAAAAACAATGCGTTGTAATGTAGCGATATTTTGAATGCCATTCATTTGTTGATTCAAAATAAATCATTAATTCAAAAGTACATCAAAAACATTTAGGGTAGAGATTATTGAATATTTATTTTGAAACTATGTTTAACATGCATGAGATTTCCCGCATATTAATAACTTTCGGATCACATTAACCAATGCAGAGTTGAGGGCTATATTTGCAACTAATTTCTGTTGATTGAGTGAATCAATCATTTAAAATAAAATTAAGAACTAATTCTTTGAGTTTCTGACCTGTAATACTTTCTGTTTAATTTCGCCAAAACTCCCGATTATTAACTGTTGTCTTAACTGTTGATGAAGTGGAAAACTAATAAATTGATCTAAATTTAATTTAAATTGAAATCAGGAGAAGAATCATTGGGGCTCATCTCCGAACCCTTCAGGTGAAAGTAGTTGGCGTTCATGGCTATTACCGGTTGGCATTGCTTTGGGCGCTACCTTTCTCTATAGATTTTATTCTTATTATCATTCTAGTGATAATTAACTAATATTTATCAAACAAATGATTCGCTGCTGAATATTCTTCCAAAAATTGTTTTTCTCAATATCTTTTTCACAGCATGTTTTTTATTATTTTGAAAATTTATATTAATTTCTTGTCTGTCATTCAATTGAAATGTAGTTATATTTGTTTTTAATTTTCTCAATTATGTTGAGTATTATTATAATCCAACTTAAATAATGTAATTAATTAATTGCAATACATATGAATTTATACTATTTAGTCCTCTATAATATCAAATTTTCAAAATCCATATTTTATACTGAATTGTAATGTTTTATTTTGGGAACAAATGTTAACAATATTTTATCGTAAATTCAAATAAAATGTTTAGTTTTTAGTGTTATTTTATTATCTAATTTATATTCAATTGAATAATCTTTTGAATTATAGACATTACACAAGAATATGTCACAGTTGTGAGCATTGGATTTACCACTAATTCATTTATCTTTAAATATAGTCATGAATTAATCATTTTTTGGTTTTGAAAACTGACGAATTGATAGAAATATATTTTGAATTTGAATATAAAAGACGCGCAACAATACTATTAAACTTATTATTATTTGAATGAGTAAATCGTTCAGTAAAACAATAAGTTGAAAAAAATAATAAATAAATACTAGTATTTCGAAACACTTAAAGAGATGGCGAGAAATTCTGGATTTAGAGATTGCACCGATTGCTGGCTTATATGATGATCAATTTGATGAGCCTTTAGATCAATACGAAGGACTCCAGCTGTTAGTCAAACAAATCCGCCATCATTTCAGTTGTCTTTGAGCCAAAAGAATGATCTCAAATGTAATGAAGAGCACTTCAAATCCGATATTCTTTATGAGGATAAATAATGTGGTCAAACATTTGCTGTTAGAATCGCGAGAGTTTACTCAAAGCTATCAATTGCCGATTGGAGAACTTGCGTGTAGGGCAGCATTCAATGAAGTCAAAAGGCATTACTTCAGAATAATGCGGGACAACAACATATCGATCTATTCAATCATAGTTTGTCGACACTAAGGAACAGATCGTTCGACAGATCGAGTTATTCAATATTTGTGAAAGTCGTTTAGGATTACTTTTGTTGACTCTGCTCATTAGGATTCATGTCATTCAAACAGCTATTGATTTTAACTTTACAGGACCTCAAAATCAACCACCAATTTAATGGATTAATCCTTATCAATGGTATTAATCAAAGTTTTATGAAAAAGTCTTTTTATTGATTCAATTTTAGTAAAACACGTAATATTTTGATACAATTCCACACTTTAATGAAAGTGAAAGAATATCATCAACTAATATAAAGAATAATTTATTAGTGTCTATTCATAAGATCAAAAGATAGGATTGATTTGAATGACTATTTTCTAAATTTTCATCTATTGACCACTAATTAGACATTTCTAATTGATTATCAGTTTCATTAAACTATAAATTATAAACACAAAAATGTTTGAATGAAAATAATTAGAAGCAGTAAAAGTTATTAGAAATTCAATAAAAAAGTATAAATGCATTGCAAAAAGTTCTATCTTTCACATTAAACTTTCTTATCAAAGATTTTTGAAGGCTATTTCACTCAATACTATGATTTGACTCCTTTCGGTTTTTACTTAATCTTTGATTTTTGGACCCTTTAAAATAGAAAAGTTTCTACAGCAGAAAACTTCTATACATTTTACAAAACATGTTCATATCATAAATTAATGTTATCAATGATAGAAATTTTGTCAAAAGAACTCATTATAATTAGAATTACTTTTAATTTAAAATTATCTTTCAATGAATTCTTGATATATTGACAGTTCTTCAAAATTCTAATACTAATTAGTGTTCATTAGGAAATATTCAATAATTTTCTTATATATGTAAATAATCTGACTTTTTTCATACGAAACTTGAAAATTCTTTTAAATCATAAAATTATTAACCTATCAATAGAATTGAAACCTATAACCAAATCATTTTTTCCCCACAAAACATTTGCCAAATTATATGACAATTGTGTACAACTATTATTAGTTATAAGAATTAAGAGAAAAATAATTTTTTAAACATTCGATTTTGAAGTTTTATTAAATAGCATAAAGTTTATTGAATAATGTTTTGATTAAAAAACATAATGAAGTTTGAAATGAACAAAAGTGCATAAATTACAGAAAAGTAGACTTAAATTTCATGTTAATTTACATAAATTTTGTGATTTTGCTGAATATAATGTAAATTAAATTAAATGATTAATTGCTGATATAAATCAAAAATAGTTTCAATTGAATTGATCTGAAGCGTAAACAACGAAAAATTCAAAAGTCTTCCAAAGTATATGTCGACCAAAAATAAACTTAAGAAATAAAACCATATAATTGTCTTATTATTAATAAAATGTTTGATGTCTTCTATTATTAATCATTTGATAAAATTGTGGGCATTTATAACACTTGATTGTTATTTATATTGTGAATAATATTCTTAGTTTTCAATTATTATCGATTTTCGAACTGATGTTAATTAACCTGAATTTTGACGTCAAATTTCTGTAAAAAAAAATATATGCGCCTCTACTGAACACACACAACAACTCCAGAAACACGAGAACTCATTCACACCAACACTTCATTCACACCAACACTTCATTCAAAACAACACTTCATTCAAAACAAAATAGAAACTAATTCAACATTAATCAGACATTAATCAGACATTCACTCAAACATTCATTGATTAAGAAAAAGAAGGGCTTAAAGGAAATGAAACAAACAGAGAAACGAAGACATCTTTATTACCATTGAAGAGTTGGATGCAATGAAATTGATTCGTGAATCCATCAATTCGTTCCCTTAATTGATAAGACATTTCTCGAGACAACTGAGGAGTTCAGCAGAGGAGCATATCTTTAACGCGATTTGCATTCAATCAAATGAATTATCTTTTTCTACGCGGAGAACTTCTTCTGTTAACTGGAGATCGAGAATAACGCGGAGGGAATTGACGTCTTGAGGGAGACCTTCGAACAGGTGATGAACGACGAACAGGTGGTGAACGACGAACAGGTGATGGTCGACGTGTTGGTGACATTCGACGTGCGCCGAAATTACGACGATTTGGGGAATTTGGACGCCATTGACCTCTTTCCTAAATAATCAATATTTACATTACATTCAATTAATATACTATTTCTTCAAATTATAATTACATTTCTGAAGGGAGGCTCGCCTTCCATTCCGCGCCTTTCATTCTGAAAGCCTTCTTGTCTTTTACGGAATTGCTCTTCTCTGGCGTTTCTTTCTTCTAATCTTTTCTTATCTAATTCAACCTTAAGAGCATCTCTAGAGACCATTTGTACTTCAGTCAAAGGCAACCAATAAATACTTGGAGTCGCAGTTGTTTTCTTGAATAAATCGTCCAATAATTTAGCGGGAGATTCGATGTCTTGAGCTGTTCCAGATGTCGGTCCCTCTCCTGCCAATTGATCGCTCTCTCGAATACGTTCTCCACCTTTTGTTGAATCTAAAGATTTTGGAAAATTGAATATAAAATAAACAATAAAAGTTGGATAAAGTAAAGTTGCAAACCATGACGTTTTCTTTTAATGTCAGTTCTTTCTTGACTACGACTTCTGGGAGACGGACTCCTAAGCCTTCTTTTGACTGGTGTTCGAGACTTATTCACATCTTCTTTATTAATTAGTTTCTCTCTATCCCACTCTCTTATTGGTCTGTTTTCTATTCTGTTTCTCAAATTGTCGTTATTGTCATTCTTCTCACGAATAACACTTTTATCTGTATCTGTTTTTATGATAATATCATATTTTTCTTTAACGGCATTTTCATTAATCTTATTATTATTAATAACGACATCTTCTTTATTGATTCCAATTTCTGCATTCAAATGAGAATCCAATTCTTCTTTAGTCGCAAAATCAACACAAAGTAATTTAGGATTAGATGCGGGCCAACGCATGCCATGCAGTGCTTCTCGCGTTGCAATCGCTTCACTCACTGTATCATAAGTTGCAAAACACTTAGACTTGATTTTGTCGATCCAGAACTGCTGTTCAATCAATTTTCCAGTTTTGCCCAAAACATCTTTCAATTGCAATAGAGTAAAGGGTCGAACCAAGTTTCGAATGAATACTATATTTGTTTCAACATTTTTTGCAGGACTTACTTCTCTTTTCAACTCATTTTTTTCATTTTCAGTCAGTTCTTCTTCTATTTTCGCCACAATTTTTTTGGGTTCAACTTTAGGTATAGAAGGTTTGGACTCTTCTATAACAGGTGCAGAATCTTCTTCCGGAATAGAAACTTGTTTTCTGACGACTCGAATGTCTCTCTTAGAGGGTATTTCACTGATAGCTGGACTCGATTGAGGTCTTATTGAATTCGACGATAAAATACTTGATTCTGATTTACTCACCTTTGATGTGACTGTCGTTGCAATTGTTGTTGTGTAAGAAGTAATAGCAGAAGAAAAGGTAGAATTAAGATCAGGAATGAGTTCTTTTAATTGATCGCTTGATATTCCCTTATTTGTAATTTGTTGTGAATCATTAGTAGTTGTATTAGCAGTAGTAGTACTACCCCATCGACGCTTACGCGGAGGCTTTACTTTCTCTATTTTTGCTGACGATTCTAATGAGTTATTTTCATTAATAACTTTCTCCGAACTTCTATCCGATCGTCCGCTATTTCGTTCATTCATTTTATCATTTGATTCAGGTTTTATTCTTTCTTTCTCTTCAATAACAGTTAAAGTCGTTGTTATAACTTTTTTTTCAATGCTCAAAACCGAAGGTTCAGCTAATGGTTTATTCGTTTCAATACTAGATTGAGAATGAGCTGCACTTTCTTCGGCCACAACTACTGAAGACTTTTCTTCTTTATTCACCGATTCAGTTATGACTTCTTTCTCTGCACTCAAATTTGATGAATCAACCACTTTATCACTCAATTCTTCCGCTGGTTTTTCTACTGTCTCTTTTACTTCAGTTGAGGACAAATCCATTGCAATTTCATTGTTTCCTTTTTCTACACTTAAATCTCTGGGTTCTGGTGTTTGTTCTCTTATCTCATTAACAGGTTTTGATGTTTCTATTTCTTGAATTGTGGGTAAAGAAGTTCTTATTTCTTTTTTGTCTTTTCTGGGACTCAGTTCTTGAGTTTTAATTTCCTTATTAGGACTTAAGTCTAGAGTTTTCGTTACTTTTTCGGTACTTAAGTCTTGAGGTTTTGCGTCATTTTTAGGACTTAAATCTAGACTTTTTATTTCCTTTTCTGGACTCAAATCTAAAGTTTTCATCTCTTTTCTAGGACTCAATTGTTTACTGGTCTGATCATTAGGTTGTAATTTAATGGTTAGTTTAATTGAATTTTTCTCTTCATTAATAGAAACGGATGAAGTGATTGCACTCTCTTTAGTCAAATCTGTCGGTTCATCATTTTGTTCACTTAAATCATTTGAATGACATCTTTGATGAGAGTCTTCGTCATCAACTGATAGAGCATTTGTCGTTTCATTTCCTGGACTTGAATCAGAGGGTTCTGTAATTTGTTGACTTATCTCATCATCAGATTGTTTAAAGTTTTCATTTTCTGGTGAAAAAAATTATTTCTTTCTCTTTAAAAATATTAATAAAGTTTACTATAATTTCGAATTCAAAAGTTGTTTTCGAGCCCTTGAGTTCGAATATTAATTAATTTGTGTCGAAAGTAGTTTTCGTGTTATTCGACTAACTTTTACCTATATTTTAATGGATTTTCAAAGAGTTTTGATATTTTTGAAAGTGTTTGACCCGAATCTAATCCACTCTAAACACAATCCACTTAAACATAATTGAAAACCATTTTCGACAGACAAATAATTGTTCCAAATTTGAACTCGAAATAGATTGTAAATAGAATTTAGTCGAAAAAGGAGTTTAGGTTTAGTTATGCAGACAATTAAAGTTGATTCAAATATCCCAAAAAGATAGTGTTTAAGTGAAATACATTGCAATTTTAGGGTAAATCTTAATATTAAAATATTGTATTTTGAGAAATAGTTGAATATTTGAAGGAAAAAGAGGTGAAAAACTCCAAATATTTAAGTATTAGTTATTATTCAAAAATAATACTCAAAATTTGAATAAAAAGAACATAACATTGAAAACTAATTGAGGAAAATATTTGGACTTACGATCAGTTTTATCGTCGGATTTATTCAAATGCTATGAATGGAAAACAAATAAATGTTTAGTAAATATTAATTAAAAATGAATTAATAAATGAATGACAAATGATTGTCAAACAAGATATAAAAATGAATTAAAATAATGGTAATAAATAATGAATACATAAATGAGTAGATCCTGAAGTTGTGCTTTACTTCCATTCGCTTTAATTCCTCTTTTCTTTAATTCTTGTTTTAAATCTACGACACGAAGAGAAAAAAGAGACTTTCCGTCAATTAATACATCATTTCCAATGTCCGCCATTTCTGTATGTATGAGATGTGCGCCCAAACAGACCGATAAACACTCTGTTGTTATGTTTTCATTTATATCAATAATGTTTTATACGATCGCTTCTAAAGTCAACGAAGAGAAAGTCTGTTAATCGAAAACTTATTCATTCAATAAATACGTCCGCTTTTTGTCTAAAATTTAATTTAATGAACAAATATTTTGCTATTCAGTCATTCATTTGAATTATTGTTCATTTCAATAATTAATTGATAATACTTTCGAAAACTAATGACTAGTTCTTAACAATTGAAACTTGTATTGAACTTCATTTGATTCATCCCTTAGTATTTGAACTTTAATTCTGAATAATTTTTGTAAGCCTTGAGATGAACTGAAAATTATTTAAAGGATCGAAATCAAAGCTTAAACTTTGAAACATAATTAATAAAAGAGATAACACAGTTATTTTCCAAATACCATAAGTGATGAGATATGGGGTAAACGACTATTTTTACTATAATTAAAAAGTTTGAAGAAATTATTGTTCAATAACTCAACTATGATTAGATTTCTAGTCAAATAAGAATATTAATTAAATTTCATTTTTGTTTTAATCAAATTAAGATCATATCAATTGGAATAAATCTAAGAATCCATTTGAATATATGATAAAAAATTGTCTGAATCTTAATAATTAAATTTGATTAATTTGTGTACTAAATAAACTCATAGTATATTCTCTTAAATTTGAAACAAAGTTTACTGTAATTTAGTTATCAAATTAATCTTTAGGTTAATCTATTAATAAAGTGATTATTTCACTCATAACCGGACTTAAATTGAAACATAAGGTTAAATTTGATGCGTAACTGAGCATTCATATTCTGTTCACATTTAGGTTGACTTTTGTGTTACTTCACTCAATATAGAGGGAGGGAAAAACTTTTCTCATTTTTTCAATTTATAGATCAATTGCCATAATATTAGAAATGAAAGCATTATTAGAGAACGTTATTTAGTATAACACTAACTGTTATAGTAATCGTATTAATGAATGGCTGCGACTCTTTTTCATGCCTTCATTTCATTCAATATAACTTTTATTAATTATAAACAGTAAATATTGAACTCAACAAAACGTTAACAAAATATATATTAATTAAATTACTATAAAATTAAATTATTAACAATTATTATCATATATTATAATTAGTTTTTTTAAAATAAAAGTATTTTTTATCATTAAATATCAATAAATAAAGAAATAGTTATTAAAAATATTGATAAATTTGATTGAATATCAATATCGATAATAATAATTATTAATATTGAATAAGTTTTGATTTTGATGTGAAATAATAAGAGAATTAATAATAATAATAATAATAAGATTTATTATCTGTAGAATATTTGTTAATATTTATTGATAATAATAATGGTTTGTAAAGAAGAAGTGTTTAATATGTTTAAGTCATTATCGGGAGCAAAACGTATAGAATTAATGTGTGGATTGATGTCAATGTGTATTCCACTTGAAATACGTTTCTTCGAATCCATTATAAGAGATTTGGCGAAAAAAGACTTAAACGCTTTACGAGAAGCAGAACTTAAGGCCAATTCATTTCAAGAATTAGACGCCATCTGTAAATGCGATCTTTTAGCCGATAAATCAATCAATGATTCGAATGAATCCAAACCTAATACTAATTGTGAGATCACTTCAAACAGTCTCTCAAATAATAATACAGTTCAGCAGTCATTACAGTCATCATCAACAGCAACAACACTACAAGTCATACCATTACAAGAGATGAGTAGTGTTTCGGCGAATGGAACGAACATTTGTTTGGCTACAAATGAAATGATAACATTATCTTCAAGTGGAATGTCTTCACCACCTAATAGTTCAAGCAATTTATCACTATTGCCGTCGAGGTCTAAACTGATAGTATCATTATGTTTATTGTCTCCGACAAATAGGACATGTTCTACACTCGCGTATAAAGCTCTGAGACAACAATTAACCGCTAAATCAATAGCAAATGTTGTCAGGAATTGTTTTTATAGAAAGGCGTGTTTTAATTTCGAAGACTTTTTCTCAGAAATCCTTTTATTATTAACAATGGCTTTACATCATCCGGCCTTCAGTTATGAACAGAGAGACCTTTTGGCCAAACAGAAAGAAGAGGTCGAACTTACTATTGATGGCATTAATTCACACTTAAGGCAAAATACACCCAATTTCACTTCAAATGCCCATCACTTCCAGACCTATCATCATCCGGCACAGCAAACAACCCATCAAGTCAGTCATGTAAGTCATGTACAACATCATCATCAGTCTCAAGCCTCACCTGTAGGACATACTGCACATACTCATCATCAACAACTATCACAAGGAGTGCCACCGCATCAGTCGTCACTTCAGTCACAACAATATACCACTCATGCACTCACAGCTCATCAATATATGCCAGTAATGCCACTCCCGGTAACGAATATGCCCTACAATTCTGCTCCCCTTCAGAACATGTCAAATCTTCGTATCTCAAGTCTATCATCTCCAGTCTCAACGCCTTCGCCCACAAACTCTCCCTCTTCCTCATCCAAAGCAACATCAGTGGCCACAATATCTCCTCTGCCCATAACAGCAGAATTCGGTGCTCTTATAGCTCACGCCACAGATTCTGCTCCAAATCAAGCCTCATATGTATTAACAGCAGGTCTGCAGACGATTGGATCGCATCAGACGTCGCAAAACGTTGAAGATATGGGTTGTGCCAAAAATGTTGTTTCGTGTTATAATTGTGGTAATTTAGGTCATAGAGGAGATGAATGTACGGCTCAAACACAGGACGAGGCGAACAGATAATGATTATTACATTCTTTTTAATTATTATTATATATAAGTTATCATAACCTGTATATACAGTACATATATTGAAATATTATTTTATTTGTAAATTAATTGTAACACTTCATCAATATATACTAAAACTATTATCAATTATTTTAAAGTTACACAAAAGGTGAAACAGGTTTAGCCATTATTTAATACTCTTTGCTCTCTCAAGTTGAGAATCGCCTTTAATTCATATTCTAATTGCTGTTTTGATCGATACCAATATGGTTTACCGGTTGACAAACATTGTAACAATTAATGGTAAATATAGGAAAAGGCCATGTATTCAAATTGACGCCAAACATATTTAATACATGCCATGAATGCCATTCCTTTTTAATTGTATCTGAATTTTAAATAAATATGCATTCATTCACACTATAGTACAGTATAAGAGAGTGAGAGAACTATTGCAAATTTCAAAATTTTATTATCAATTTAATTAAAAGTGTGTGCTTTTTATGTAAAATACTGTAAACCACTGAATACTATATGCAATACTTTTAAGTCTGCAATAGTTATCATTTTACAGGTATTGTTTAATTTTAAAATAACAATTGTTTTGTTAATTGTATTCATACAGAGAGTTCTTAAAAGATTAACAAATGATTTATTTAATGCTCTTCTTTTTCTTTCTGTTACCGGTCGGTCTTTTAGTTTCATTAGGATTTACAACAATTCGTCGAACATTAGCGTTAACTCTTGAGGCTCTGCTGTAAACATCGTTTATAGCAAAAGGATTTAATCGATTGACATAATCCGGATCTGTTAGGATTTTATCGCAATTGATTTGTTTCTTCTCTTCAATCGATAGTTTACTCTTTCGTTGTTGAGGTATTGGCTGATCGGCTACAAGAATAGGATTATTTGTATGTTTTCCCCCTTTAGGGATTGGCAGTGAATAACGCGTTCCCCTTATATTGATTGGCTTTTTGAAGTTGATGTGAACTATTTTTGTTCCGTCGTCTCTAACCGTAACCGCAACTCGTTTTAAAGTTTTCAAATTTCCACAACTATTGCAGAACTGACGCGACATATTTGTACTTATTTTAAAACAAGCAAAACATCTCAATACAAATTGTTTCGTCTCTTTTATGCATAAACCGTCTCTAATGCTGATAACCTTTAACCCCATTTGCATTAAAACATTTTGCATCGCATAATCACCTGTTAGACATCCCACTAAAACCTTTTCATCTGATTCATCATCAACTTTAAGTCCCATCATTTGCTTTCTAACCTCATCCACATTATTAGGTGTAATCCAACCCTCAGAATCATCATCTTCTTCATCATCACCTTCATTGTCCTCTTCGTTATCCTCTTCACTATCCTCTTCGTTATCCTCTTCGTTATCCTCTTCATCATCCACTTCACCATCACTTCTCTCCAATTTTTCTTCAATATCTTTCTCGCCATCTTTTTCATCATTTATTTCATTATTTCCATTAAGTTTTTTGTTGTTATTATTATTATTAGCAAAACCGCAAAATTGAACCATCGGTTCATTGAATTGAGAATTGTTTTTGGGCATAACCTTTGCCTGAATCGGATTTTCCCTCAAATTTTTCTCTCCATT
>JAQFXV010001488.1:0-13305 GCA_034694065.1 Camisia spinifer | reverse complement strand
AGCAAACCTGTACTACATTTGAATGACGTCAATAGTGAGCGATAATAATAAGTGTAAGCCTTATATCCTATTATACAGTGTTTTTGAGTTTCTCTCTTTATTCTTCACCGAATGGTAGAGAAGGTAATGAATGGGTTATAACATATTTATTATTAAAGCCATTATTAATACTTAAAATTATAATTTATTATATAATTTATTTTCATTTAATATCAATTAATGGCTAATTATTGTTGAAATGACGATATTATAATACAATTGTTTGAATTGAAATATTTCTTATATTTTTAGAAAACAGTTATTTGACTGCGTTTTTGTCTGTTTTGCAAAATAGCAGACTTTGATCGCAATTCCTTTAAAGTGCGTCTCTTTTTGTCTCACTTTTTGGTCTCAATAATCAAACAAAACGTTCAATCATTATATCTGACAATTAAATAATTAATTTATATGACGTCTTCATTAAGTCATTTCGGTATGAATTACATCTTTATTTAATTTATCAATTATTATATATTTAATAATTATTTGCTTTTAAACACTTAAATATAAATTAAATGAAACAAAAAATACTAAATTTTGATGACATGAAAGTCGTGTGCATTAATAGACGATTACTATTGTATTACAGTATGTATTGTGTGAAATATGGCTTCGTTTACAATATGTTTCACTTAATTTATTAGTTTTAAATCGATATTTGCTTTCAAACATTTTAATTATCAATTAATTATATTTAATTAACTGAAAACACCAATAATTGGTATCAATATTGGTATCAAATTATACCGAAATTCTATATTTTAATGAATGCTATTTAATAGCTATTGAAATGCTTTCTCTTTTCACATTTTTCCTCAATTGGTATGATTTGTGCGCAAACACTCGTATCTATTAATACAAGTCAACACTTATATAACAGACTAATGAATACCAGTTATTAGACATCAATGATTGCTATTCTTTGTAAGACTTGTTTCCAAACCATGAATAATAGCGATTACTCTCTATTGAGTTAAATATAATCACTTAAGAGTTTTTTGATTTTAACATTTAATCAATATCTAAAATCTCTATATAATAAACATATTAATGATAGGATTTATATAAATTAATTGACTTTAATTATACTTCTGATTAGTCTTGAGTTTAATCAACTTAAAAGTCAAGTTTGACAAAGAGTTGGACAAAACATCACAACAATAGCACTCAATCATTCAGTTTTAGTGAAATTAGTTTATTATTTATGATAAATAAGTATATAATTTATAGAAAAATGTTTTAAACTAATGAATGAATTAATTGAATCAGAATTTTTGGGTCCACAAAATCCAGCGCTATATCAAATCAATACACCAGAAAATCCAAAGTGTACTCAATTACAAAGGATATCATTAATAGCAGAGTTGTTTATGCATTGTCATCATCCGCCATATCTTTCGGATTCTTGGTAAATGTCTTGATCAGTATTGATTTTATTCTATAATAATAATTGATTTAATTAATAAAGGTTTCCAAGTGGTAGTTGTAATAGTAGTCAAAAAAAATATCAACCTTTTCGATCGTGACTGTTGTGACTGCTCTTCTCAATCGCATCTCATCTTATTATATGTTGGGGTTTAAGAATTGGTCCGAAATCATCGGCAATCACTTCAACTTCAATATCAACCCCACACATAATTCATTTAATATCAGTCAAAATTAGTTGCAGATTATTTTAATTATTAAGTTATAAGAATGGCGTTCATTAATGTTAATCGCAATCTTACCGATCAGTTCTATCGCTATAAAATGCCAAAACTTATTGCCAAAGTTGAAGGCAAAGGGAATGGTATTAAAACAGTTATCGTTAATATGGTTGAAGTGGCGAAAGCTCTCAATCGTCCGCCAATGTGTGAGTTGAACATAATGTCTATTAGCATTACTTTTGTATTGAAGTAAACCTGTATTGTTTCAGATCCTACAAAATATTTTGGATGTGTATTAGGAGCGCAAGTAAATTGTGATCTCAAAAACGAACGCTATATCGTTAACGGCGCACACGATTCGTCTAAATTGCAAGACTTATTGGACGGCTTTATTGCAAAATACGTTTTGTGCGCCGGCTGTGAAAATCCTGAAACAGTTCTATCTGTCAGTCAAAAGAAAGGGACAATTCATGCCAGTTGTAAGGCTTGCGGACACAGCGGTGTAATCGGTGGTCAAGAAAAGTTAGCCACTTATATACTGAAATATCCGCCAAATCAAGTCATAGCGACCGGAGCTTCAGTACAACCCGGAAAGAAAAGCAAACGTAAAGCTAAAGAAGGAAAGAAACAAAATGGAGACTCAAATGATAGAAGTAGTCCTCAACACGATTCCGACGAATTGAATGAAATCAGTAATGAATTTAATGATGACGACGACGACTGGTGTGAAGACACTGATGCAGATGCAGTCGCGCGACGTATGGAAGAATTGAGTGCTGGAGCTAAAGGTCTTATGTTAAACGATGACTTAGAAAAGCCATTAGAAGATCGACTAAAAATGTTCTTAGAGTTCACTCAAGTATGTATTGCTATTTAAAAACTTATTCAATAAGATCTTATGAAAAATGTTTGATATATTAATAGAAAAAGACGAACGAAATGGAGGGATCGATAGAGTCTTTGTTGCAAAAAGAAATAGTGGCTGAAGCAGAAAGACTTGATGTTCGAGACAAAGCTGTCATTGCTCTTTGTGAACTACTTTTTGACGATCCGGCAAAGATTGTTCAGCAAATTAAAACACATCGATTGTTATTTTTGCGCGTAAGTCATCAATCAATTACTTTGATTTGAAGCAAATTTTAAGAATGATTTGTTTATAGTTCACAACTGAGAACAGTAAGGCTCAAAAGTATTTGTTGAGAGGATTTGAGCTCACAGTTAAAGAGTTTCGCAATCAATTGATGCCACGCGTTCCGCATATTCTAAAGCTGTTCTATGACTCAGATATTTTGGATGAAAAGGTTCTTCTCGAGTGGGGGAGCAAAGTATGGATAATATTAAACCTTTATTCGAATGGTGTCACAGATTTGATTTTTTATTTATTATTTATAATTAGGTTCAAAAGAAGAGTGTCGGCAAAGAAGTGGCTCAAGAGGTCTTTGAAAAGGCTCAGCCATTCATTAAATGGCTTAAAGAAGCCGAAGTAGAAGAATCTGAAAGTGGAGAAGAAGAAGAGGACATAGAAGTTGTTTATGACGACCGCTTACGAAGTGATAAAATAATTGAGTTGAAAGAAGAACAGCCGAAAGTGTTTGTGTCCGCCGCTAAAACTGATGATGACATTGATATCGATGCGATTTAGTCTAATGCCGAATATAATTCTATGTCAATTTGCGATTTACTTTTTCTTCTTTTTCTATGCTTTTAGTTTTTAAGTGTTTAAAACATGATTTTTGACTTACGTGTAAAGCAATTCAATTGTAACTCAACTATCAATTAATATTATTATTATTATTACAGTTATATTAATTCGTTTCCAATTCTCAAACTAATATTCTTTTTACTGTAATTATCAATTTAATGGTTTAATGCCATCTCTTTTGCTTATGTTATTCCTAATAAATTGATCATAATTTGCATTCATATATAATCTTAATTTTTATGAACTTTAATTAAACTTGAAATCGATCTTTTCTTTCAAAAATTTGAAGAATATTTGATATTTAGATTCTTGAAAAGGATTATTATTGAATTTAAGTAATGGTAAGAGATTTTCAATTAAATTTCATCTTATGAAATATGTTGGTCTAATTTTGAAGTAAAACAACTTTTAGTTTTATACAATTAATTCATTTTAAATAAGAACTGGAGGACTAATAGAGTTTAGATTCAAACGAATTGATGATTTGAATAATCTATCAAATAATATATAGATAATGTGTTCAATGAATTATATTCTTAAACAATTAATATTTGAGAACCAATAGAGAGAAGTGAAAAAAGCTCTTTTTAAATAGATTAAGAAAATGAGAACATTAAAGATATATTATAATGAATTTAAAACTATATATTTATTTATAATAAATAAAATAATCAGATAATAACTAAATGGGGTTAAAAAATATTTTGAATGACATATTTTATCTGCGTTTTGAACGTGTCCTCAAATATAACATTAATGACGTCAATATTGTAGCCATTGTTCAGCTTTTTTTTTAAAATAGCATTCATTCATATTGTTATGTTATGTGTTGACTCATATCATAAGTTATTACTATTCCAACTTAAGGACGGAAAAAATAGAACGACATCTAACGCACTAAATCTCAAACAAATACTTATTATTAATATAAGTGTGTTTAACTGTATTCAATTCCAATAAAACTTTAGTTCTATTTCACATTTTAGGCGTTAGATGTCGTTCTATTTTTTCCGTCCTTAAGTTGGAATAGTAATAGTTTTTATTAACACTAATTATTTATAAAATTAAGTGTTTTAGTAATAATTGATACGATTTTATATCAATATTTCATATATTTTATTTATACTTTAATTTAAACAATATTTTAATTTAAATTTTAGAAACAATTTTAGTTTTAAAACGATTTGATTATTAAATAAAATCAAAATAAAGTATTAATTATTATTTAATGAACTGATAAATAGCCTGAAATTTTTTGGTAAGTTATCTATTATTTAATTAAAATTTGAAGTTTATTTATTTGAATGACTACTCATTATAAATATTACAAACATTGAGTCATACCTTAAAAAATGATTTGCGTTGTCTTTAATCCACTTGCGATTGAATACTAACCAGTACTAAGAATATGATAATTGAAACCAACTTATAAATAATAGATATCTATTTTGGTATCTAAAGAATTGTTACTAAAGCAAAGTTATCGACAATTATTGAGTATTATTATCAGTGTTTTTATTTGAATAATAATCATAAGAAATATAATAATATTTGTTATCTGTTAAATAATATAGAGTTTACACTTTGGTATTTAAACTATAATGTGATTAACTTTAAATGCAGTACAGATTGAATGCGTGTTGTGAGGGGTGCGGCTGTATTACCATTATTACAATCTATTATTTTCTTCATTTAATTCATTATTTATTAGTATTATTTTCTTAAATTACTTTCAATTTTTTCCAATAATCAAAAGTTCATTTTATTTCAAACATGTCTTATATAATACATGTCAATAGTGATGAAAATGTAGTCAAAGCTAATCTGCCTCAAAGTTCACAATTAGTTTCATCTATTGTTAGTTCTTTACGATCGAAAGAATGCAATCAAAGAATGCCAACTATTTTCACTCAATTGAGCTGTGATTATGACTATAGTAATGAAAACGAATTTATTGCGCAAAAGGATAATAATAATTATTTAACTTATGAAGAATTGAGGTATCGGTTAATCGGTTCTTCTTTTCATCAAAATAGGTTTTGCTTCACTTTTTTGTTTATTACACAGATTGTTAAATATATGTTTAGTATGGGGTCTAAGGGTCTGAACCTGTGGTCTAGATTTGAATTTATTGCTAAAAATACATCAAATTGAGTGCATAAAAAATTTCGATTTTCAATATTCAACAGAAGTTATTTGAAATTCTCAATACATGATCGCATAGAAGTTTATATTTTCCATTCAAATAATTTTTAAAATAATCTTTCAATCATCAAAAATGATCGCAAAGAGAAAATACGTTTACGAATGCAATTCAAATATTTAAATTCGATTTCAGTGTATTTGAGGGATAATTCAAATCTGATAAAAGTGTATCTAAAACCTCACCCATAGTAAACACATACTTAACATCCTGTGCAAAAATACATAAATATATTCAAAGAGTATTTCTTTGCATTTCAATTCAGCTGTTTATACAGCACAACAATAATAACTGTTCTGTCAATTACTTGATTTATGAAATAAAAAATTATTTTTCAGTACTATTTCACGATTTTCTTTATCTTTAAAATAATTATGATTTTATTGTCTGATTATTATTACTGTTGAAGAGAACAAACCATTATTATAATTATTTAAGAGAACGAATTGTTAAAATTTTATTCATTCAAAACGAAAGGCTTTCATAACGATTATATTTATTGCCCATTATTTAACTATCAATGGGTTTTATTGAGGATTGAATTGCAAGTAATTCGTGAATTATTAATTAATTTTTCACACAATTGTAATGATAATAATCGAGACAAAATTAATTTGTTGGTAACCTTAAAACTAGACTACGATTGAAATAGAAAACAAGAAAAAGGCAGTAGAGCTCAGTTTGTTATTGATAGAGTTTGACAATCATTAAAACCTGTAATGTGTAAACTAGATTTGCTAATGATTTTCCATAATTCAAATGGTTGTTACCGTTACTCTAAAATCACTGGTTAATCGAATTTTCAAAGAATAACCCAAAACCGAGTTTATTGCTCTCTCTTATGGGCCAAAAATTTAGAACTTGTGAGTGAAAGAATTTTTTAGCTTCAAACGAATCGAGAGCTTTATGAGACTCACCGTTTGGATTGTTATGTTATGTTTAGTGACCCGTTAAGCCTAGTCTATGATTAAAATGAGATTTTGTATACCTGTATACGAAAGCATTGAGAAATGAACCCATTTTGACAAAATATTAATTGTTTCTTATTCTAATCTTATATAATTTTCAATTTTGTCAGATTAAAAGCTATGCAAATACTTACTTATTTTCATTCTGTAATGTAATCAATATATTCAAAGGCATCAATGGTTTCATAATTCATTCGAATCAATGAACTCTTAAGCGCCAAACAATCTTTTCGCATGAATTGAGAAGAAATTTTCTCAAAATTAATGGTTAGTTTTTTCTTCAAAAGAAACAAATGTTGAACCTGTGTTAACAGTCATATTATTTATTTCAGTGTCAAATTCAATAAGAAAAATATAATTTGTCTTTTAGACTAATTATAAAATATTTCTTGACAATTACCTGCTTTTATTATATAATATTTCAATTGCTGGTTAATTATCTCTTATTATTTTTAGATTTAATATTTAACTTGAATTTATTGAATAGAGAAAGACTCAAAAGTGTGGATAAAATGACTGCTATGACTCAGGACGAAATTATTACAAACACCAAAACTGTGATCCAAGGATTGGAAGCTTTAAAGAATGAAAATCATTCAATACTTTCTGGTTTATTGGGATCCTTACAAGTTGTGAGAGAAGCTGCAAAAGGAGACGCAAACACCAAATTGATGGAAGAAAAAGCCGGTATTATTCAGAAGAGTATAGAATCTATTGAACTGGGACTCGGAGAAGCACAAGTAGGAAAAGATATTTGAAATGAACCCGTATTTGATCTATTTTTGCATTTAATACTAATGAATAATATTAAATTGATAGGTAATGATGGCATTAGCGGGTCATTTGCAGACTATCGAAGCTGAGAAACAAAAACTTCGCGCACAAGTCAGACGTTTGTGTCAAGAGAACGCTTGGCTTCGCGATGAGTTAGCGAACACTCAACAAAAACTTCAGGCTTCAGAGCAAATGGTGGCGCAGTTGGAAGAAGAGAAAAAACATCTGGAGTTTATGAATTCACTCAAAAAATATGATGGCGGAGACGCTAACGTATGTCTAATATGTTTTTTGTTTGTTTATTATTCTGCTACAGCTTTCAAAATATTTATTTATGTGAAATCAATGTCGAATTTATGTGTGAATTATTTCTAATTGATTGAATAAGTCTGAAAGTCCTGATCATATTTTTAGTTTGAATGCCTGCTTATCATAAATGCATGCCTTCACATAAATCTCTTTTACAGTCACGTATCGGAACTCCAAATACTTCACCATACTTTAGACCTACACTCAAGGTTTACCTATAGTTTGCACCTTTTTATTTATGTCTTATTTTAATACCACAATCAAATTCTACTTTTTAATGAAATTTTTTAACATTTCAGATTTCAGAGGATTCGTTCAGTGAAAAGAGTAAAACAGAAAACGAACCGCCACTTGATTTAGGCTTTCCTGATGATGATGACGATAATGTACATCCAGAAGGTCTGACGCCTACACCTCCCGGACAAATGGCTGCGGCCGCTAATGCTGGTTATGAAATACCCGCACGTCTCAGAACTTTGCATAACTTAGTTATTCAGTACGCATCTCAGGGTCGATATGAAGTTGCGGTTCCGCTTTGCAAACAAGCACTTGAAGATCTGGAAAAGACGAGTGGTCACGACCATCCAGATGTGGCCACAATGTTGAATATTCTCGCACTTGTCTATAGAGATCAATATAAATACAGAGAAGCAGCAAATCTTCTGAACGATGCTTTGAATATAAGAGAGAAAACATTGGGAGAGAATCATCCGGCAGTGGCCGCGACTCTTAATAATTTAGCGGTTTTGTATGGAAAACGTGGTCGATATAAAGAAGCGGAACCATTGTGTAAAAGAGCGTTAGAAATAAGAGAACGTGTTTTAGGGAAATCACATCCAGATGTAGCCAAACAGCTGAATAATTTGGCGCTTTTATGTCAAAATCAAGGAAAATATGATGAGGTGGAGAAGTATTACTTACGAGCGCTTGAGATCTATGAAAAGGTTTTGGGTCCCGACGATCCCAATGTCGCTAAAACTAAGAACAATTTGGCCTCAGCTTATCTTAAACAAGGAAAGTATAAAGAGGCGGAAATACTTTATAAACAAGTTCTGACGAGAGCTCATGAAAGAGAGTTCGGTAGTATTGATGATGAAAACAAACCCATTTGGCAATTGGCTGAAGAAAGAGAAGAAATTAAGAATAAAAATGGAACACCAGTTAATCCTGAATACGGCGGTTGGCATAAAGCTGTCGATAAATGGTATGACTGTTATTAATTGAATGCATAGTTAATGGTGTCTATTCAATAGCCCGACCGTTGCGACAACTTTGAAAAATTTGGGCGCTTTGTATAGAAGACAAGGAAAGAACGATGCGGCCGAAGTCCTCGAAGAAACTGCTTTGCGAGCGAGAAAAGAGGTATTAACTCTTCTATTACTTAATCATTGATTCATAAGTCATGACTCATTATTTATTAAAGGCATTCGACGCAGCTGTCAGACAAGGCAAGTCACCTCATTATTTAAGTACTGATTTTATAGCTGCTCAACAACCTAGAGATAAAAGACGATCATTTTCTAAGGACAGTAGTCGACGTGGGTCTCGAGAGTCTTTAGAAAGCATGGGAGACAGCATTGGAGTTTCAAACGATGACGTGAGTAATACTCATACATTTTTATTTCAACCAATTTATAAAACACATCGAATGACTTTTGATCCGCGAAGAACTTACAAACAGTTAAATAATTAATAATGGACTTAAATTAACATAAACTGTTGCATGTCTTTTATGGCACTTAACAAATGGACTCATTTTTGACAATTTAAGTCATAAATCAATGTTTAGTTTCTTTTAAACCTTATTTCAATGTTTGAACTAATTATAGAGCACAACATGGGATACAACAAGATTTATTACATTATATTTCATTAACTTATTTTTTGGAGTTTTATTTTATATATAAATAATAGATTAAAAATTTCTCACTATAAAAATGTGATAAATTTTATTTAATTTTTGGGTCATTATTCGATAATTTTTACTCTAAATATATATGCAATAAAACCACAAATTATTTGATTAGAGATTCTATTGATCTCAAAATCCTCTTATTTAACGGCATTTTAATGTTAGTATTGATACAAATCCTTTCCGATACATAAATATCACTCCAATCACACCTGAACCTAATCTACGCATGTTTTGCATTGTAATGAATCTTGTTGTTGATGTTGTTTTCATTTAATTATTAATTAAAATTTCTATATTTCTAATCTGTTTCTAATGTTTGAAATGTTTTGATTAAAAAAATGCTTTAATGTTTGCACTGAATGACAATTTGCACTTTGATTTTGTTTTTCTATTTTATGTTTGCCCTTCACAGCCATCGACTCCAACCATAGCACTTATACAGAGAACATCTTCAGAAGTTAATCTGAGTGACCAATCAGGGAATCGATCAGGACTTAAGTCTAAATTATTCAGCGCATTGGGATTTCATGCTCCGACTTCTTAACACCTTTACTCACTTCTTAAACATATTTTAATTGAATGCTCATAACTGTTCCTCTCTATCGAAATTCCACATTATTTCGCACATACCGTACATCGCATTTGATTTTAAAGATTCAACTCATTTATCTGTATAACTAAAAGTCAGTTTTTAATAAGGAAAGTGATTGTATTTGTTTTATTATTATTATCATTACAATAATTGTCTATTATTATGCATTCACAGCAAATATTATGCATAGTCTGTGATAACTTTTGAATTTGCTTTCAATTTATGTTTTAATTAATTTTAAGACGAATTAATTTTTAGTTATTGAATGCTTTAATTAAATTTATTTACAATTTAGAAAGATTTACATTTTCTTCTCTGAAAGTAAGACAAATATTCGAATTCAATAAATCAAAAATGAACCAAAATTTAATTGAATAGTTGTTTAATGTAAGGAATGAGTTATTTTACATATTTTTCGAAAGTTAAAGTTGAGAATACTGTACATAAATTTATAATACTCTATATTCAGTTGCAAATAAAAATGTCATATATTTTTTACATTATAATTAATTGGTTTTATTATTTTTACTAAAAATATATGTCAATTTTGAACGTTCTTCGATGCAGTTCTCTGTAAAAGTGCCATTTCTTATAACTAATTTCATATCTATCTGATTGTAACCTCTGTCTCACTCTTCCCCTCCGCTTTTGCCTCATTTCTATAATTGTGGTTATCTTTGGTTTTGCATAATTATGGCTATAAAACAGCTAATCGTAAGCGGCAGTAATGTTATGAAACACAGCATTTCATTCACCAAACTTAGCTCATCAATACGTCGAACTAGTGCTAAACTTTTACAGAAAATCAAATCAACAGACTATTATCCAGATTTAATTAGTTCCAGGTATGTGTCTGTGTGTCTGTTTGCACATCAACTATAGAATACATTAGTTTTATTTAAATAATAGTTCTTTATATTCTAATTCTAAACGCTCTCCACTTTTCACTGCCTTATAAAACATTTATTGAGATCAAAGTTTACAAAATGCAAATTACAGTCCACTTCTCAAACCTGATATCACTGCTATTGCGATCTCTTTTATTCAAAATCAATGAATTATAATATGTTTAAATTATATTTTATTCCTTAGAATGAAACGAACGCTTTCAATGTCAGTTATCAATCAAGAACCGGAAACTTATGAAAATACATTTTCTACTAATTTATTAACTATGAAAAAGAAAACTACGAGTTCTGTTCAGTTGCAAAGTTCATCATAACATTCCTTTTGTAAAACATAGTTTATTTAGTTATGAAAAAGTTTGCATTTTTATAATAATAGATCAATTATTCAGTTCATTAAAAGGCAGCTTATATTCAATATTATTTACAAACTATACCATCATTTCATGTGATTTTATTCTTATTTTCTTTGAACAATTAATTATTTAATTTAGAATTTGTGCAAATTATTATACAATAAAACTTATTTCTTAATTATTATTTACTTTTCTGATAATAAATTCCTATAAAATAACTTTTGTTTATTGGTCTTTAATTATGACCTTAATTTCATTTTAAAAACTGGTAATAAAAATCAATTTTAACCTCTTTTAATCTCTTTCATTAAAACATGAATTTAAAAGTAACTTTCGCTTAAAGTATTTATAATTATTTATAGTTAATTATAAAAGCAGGAAATATATGAATCGATGTGAAAAGAGTCAAACGGAATCTTTAATCTGATGATGAACTGATTTCATCTTTCAAATTAATTAGAGTTCAGTTTGTTTTTAAGACTCTAAATGAAAAACTTTCTATTCAGGAGTTTTTTTTATCAATGAATAAAAGTTATAAAAGTCTTATAATGAACAAGTATTCTAATAGTTTTGAACAGTTTTTGTGGCCAAACACTTATACGAGTCTTCACTTTTAGTTTGTGAAGTAATAAATCCTTTTTTCATTCATTATAATGTTTTAAGTTTTTTGGAAAATTATTTGGATGTCAAGAAAAAAGTTTCTTCTGATATATCGAACATAAACTATTATTCGATGAAAATATTTTTCATTTAGAGTAAGTTTATATAAAATATGAATTTGTAATGAGTTTGAAATAATATAAAAAACTATTGAATAGAAACTAAAGTTATGTGAATTGTAATGCAATGATGTTATAGAGTTTTGTGAATTAAGTTATTACGTGGCATATCATATAGTTATAGAGTATATGATATGATGTGTAGAGCAATGGTATGAATACTATGAGTGTCGCCCCAATCGTTTAGTAAAAAAAGATATGCCATTAAATCCAATAGTTTTGACTCATTTGGTGGCCATCACTATAGCATTGGCTTTACATATGTTTTAACAATTATTTTAAAAATTTGTTTTTTACTTTACTCATATTTCTTGAGAATTATGATATTATATTAATATATCATTCAATTGAAGACATAATAAATAATAATTAATTACTTTTAAACCCATTTAAAGGTAAGAGTTTTAATATTTTTGAAATTATTTAAATAATAAGTTAATGTCAATAATTAGCGGCACTTTTCATAACGTAAAATAATTTCAATGAAACGTTGATTTTATTCCGATATCTAATAAACTGATATTTTTAAAACTTATTAAAAATTTCTGATAATGAATAATATCATAATTTAAACAATAATAGTTTGGATTAAACCATATTTAATGTAAATATCGTTATGAAAGTTAATATATTAGTAGCCTTTGAATGTATTAAGTGTTTAATCTTTAAATCAAAACTAATTGAATGATTGCTTGAATGGCTTATAGTATAGGACATGTTCTGCAGGACAACAACCTCTCTATTACTCTCATTCTTTTGGAGCAAATTATAATACTATTCAATAGTTTAATAGTTTATGAATATTAAACAATTATATGAATATTTATATCATATAATTGTTTAATATATCAATACATAGAAAGTCTAACTTTATATCTCTTGTCTTTGAATATAAAATTAATTATTTTTTAATGCATTAAATGATTACTTTTCAAAATCTAAACTTAAAATTTAATTTATTGTTAAGAATTGTTTTTAATATTTTTAGATTAGTTTTTCTGTCGAATACTTTTGAATATGAAAAATAGTTTTATAATAATATATAAAAACTATATAAACAGGTAAATGAATGCAACTTTTGAGACATTTGATAGAAGTTTTGTTGAGCTAATGGTGT
>JAQFXV010001487.1:0-13317 GCA_034694065.1 Camisia spinifer | reverse complement strand
AAGTAAGTAAAAGTAAAGTAATACTTTACTTTTACTCGATCATCATCGAGTAAAAAGTAATTACTCGTCAAACACTAGTTAAAACTAATAAAAATAGATGTTTAAGATCTGTAACAGTGAAACCCCGATATACTGCGTTCAATAGACTGAATGTATAACTTGGTAGGACTTTCGCAATATTAGAATGCATTATAACGCGGTTTCAATGTATATCAAAATATTCTCAAAAGTTTGTATTTATAAGAATTTCATACAAACTTCAAATAATATTTGCCCCACTTTTATGTGTTAATTGTGTTTTTATAGACTGACCACTATTTTAGAGTAAACTCACTGTTTGAAACTTTTTAATTTGTTTTCATTTACACATAACTAGTGATGCACAAAAGCTAGCTGTGATGCTGCACTGGAAGCTCGAGCTGTAAGCTCATCATTATAAACTTCACAAATAATAGGAGTCATTGAACTATGAATCAGTGCATTGCATGCATAATACTTTCTATATCACCTTTTTGAATAAATGCTTATTTGAATTAAAATAATTATTGATAATTTTTAGCATAAGCTCAGAAGCGCCGCTCATTTCATGTCAATTTAGAGCTTCTGAAGCTTGAGCTTAAAGCTCAGAATCTCAGCTCAATTTTTTATCTCGTGTCCAACACTATACACATTATGCCTAAATATTTAGTGATTTCATCAGAAAGTAATTATTTTGAATAAAATCACTTAATAATGGCTTTAAATAATTATCAAAATAATGGCGATTATAGGGAGACTTCACCGGAAATGACTTCAAAGTTATGGAAAACAATAAAAAGAATGGAATATAAAGACAGTTATGAAGAATGCGATGACTTATTAATGATCCAATTATTCATCGATTTTAAGATTGAAGTCAATAATAAAGAATTTAAACAAATTATTTGTAATGCTATTGAAGATAAACTCATAATTTTAGATCAATCTAATCAAGGATTCAGGTATTCATTAAATTGATTTTTGTTCAACTTATTTATCGTTTTCATAAACTTTAATTACTTTTTAATTAATATCTATTAAAAGTATTTTCAATTTTAAACTATTATTTGTTTTTATGACCTCTTCTAATAAGTTTGAAATTTTTGAACACTTAAAGGTCTGTAAAGTTTATATTTATTTTTAAATAAATCTAAAAACTTTTGAGTTCTTATCAATTAATTTATTCATAGATATGAACCATATTTTGATCGAACAGTATTTGAAGACATGACTCATGACTGGTATTGTTTTGAATGTAATTCTTGTAATGATTTAGAATTGATTATCGATTGCAAGACATGTTTTCGAGCTTTTCATATGAGTTGTATTCAAGTTTTGGAACTTTCACAAGAGTTTGAATATATTTATTGTACAAAATTGAAAAATATTGACAAATCTTTACGTTTTAATAAGATTGAGAAAAACCTGTTGAATAAATTATTAAGACTTTTGCTCAAAAGTCTCGAAGAATTCATGGATTTGGATATCAGTAAATACTTTTCATTCGGCGAATGCGACAAAAAGGCAAAAATGTTATTATTTAAAAGTTTGGATTTGAAAACAATTGACTATAAAGTAAATACTTGTAGTTATTCATCAGTACAAGAGTTTGAGAATGACTTCAAGCACTTCATACATAATTACATTATATATCACACAAAAGATTCAGAGATTGAATACAAAAATCTTCTGAAAATCATTAAATATTATGAATTAGAATTATCTGAATTCAAATTATGTGTCGATTGCTTTCATTTTTCAAATGATATGGACTTAAGAGATGATAAGATGCCATACGAATGGTTTACTCGAGTTTGTGATCCACAGCACAAATTGGTTTTCGCCAAAGTTCAAAACCATCCGTATTGGCCCTCAAAAGTGATCTCTATTTCATCTGATGGCCAAACATATGACGTCCGGTTCTTCGATCCGCCCGTTTTCAGTCGAGCTTTGGTTCCGATTAATAAATTGAAACCATTTGGATATAAAAGTAAGAGGTGTTCAAAAAAGGCGTTAGATTTAGTCCAAAATTATTGCATCAAATTGAGAGAAAAGGGCTTTTATTCGCCCGAAACTATCAGTCAATTAATGAATCGCTAAACGATCAAAGGATTGAGAAGTATATTAAACAAATTTGAATCATGTCTTGTAATTCAATCAATAATTCACTTGTATTTGAAATATTATTTTCTGTAATTTCTTTAATTATTTATTTCAAACTTATTGTGAAGAAAATGCTTTTGTATTGAAATTTATATAACCATTAAATTTTCTTAAATCAAAATAATTATTAAATTAATTTTTTCTCAATTCATTGCTTATGATTGAAGAAAATAGTATTATAGATAGTATTTAGGGATCATTTTTCATAATTTTGATTCAAATATAATTGAAAAACTGGTGGAAATCTTTTTAAAGTGAAGAATGTATTGAATAAATGATTAATTCATAGCATAAGTGACTTATTGATAAAATAATATGTTATTTTCATAATTATTTCAAAAGAACAGACATTTCAATTTTGAAGCACTCAATGCTTTAATTTAAATAATAGTCCTTTACATAAAAAAAAATCGGTTCAAAAGTAATGAAATAGAAACTGATTTAATTAAAATATTGTTATTTAATGAATTATTTCAAATCATATGAATGTGTTTTTAAGATTGAAACTTATTTAATTCATTCTATTTTATTCTCTGCCCTCTTATCTAAAAAATATAACATTCAGAAAGGATTTAGTGATAAAATAAAAACTTAAAACATTTGCTTTCAAATTGAAATTTTCTCATAAGCATTCATTTATTGCTTTGAAAAACACATCTTTTGTAAACGATTTATTATAAAAATGAATTACAGATTAATTTTATTAACATTTTGCTTAATATTATGCAGTTTTGATGCAATAAAATGTGAAAACTCAATAATAGTTGAAACAAAATTGGGTTCAGTTAAGGGAACTGTGATTAACTTCAATGAATATAAACTGAATCAATTTCTAGGCATACCATATGCTGAACCACCAGTTGGGGAAAATCGTTTTGGAAAACCGAAACCAATACAAAAATGGGAGAAAACAGTTGATGCGACGCATACTAAGAATATTTGTTGGCAAACATCTTCTCACTCAATATATCCCAATCAAAGCGAAGACTGCCTTTTCCTAAATATATGGTCGGAAAACAAAACAGATACTAAATTACGTCCAGTTATGTTTTGGATACACGGCGGGGGCTTTCATGATGGAAACGGTTATACACAAGGCATGTCTTTGGCATCATTTGGTGTAGTTATGGTCGGTATTAACTATAGAGTCGCACCCTTTGGTTTCTTATACGGTGCGGACCCGTCAGCGCCTGGAAATGTTGGAATCTATGACCAAATACTAGCTTTGAAATGGGTTAACAATCATATTGAACATTTTGGTGGTGACCCGAAACAGATCACAATCTTCGGTCAGAGCGCCGGCAGTTGGTCTGTAAGCGCACACATTGTTTCACCGCTTTCTCGAAATTTGTTCAAACGTGCAATTATGCAAAGCGGGGCCTATTTTTTCAAAAATTATCGAAATTATAACAGTAGTTATCATTTAAATGCCGCGAAGAAAATGAGTGAATCTATTGGTTGTCCGAATGATAATAAATGGTTGGATTGCTTGAGAAAAGTGGAGCCCCAAAAAATTATTGAACACAATTCACTGAATCCATCCTTGATTTTCGGCAATGAAATACTTCCCCATACACTTGAAGATGCATTAAAAACGGGAAATTTTAAAACAGGTATTGATTTAAACTAATTTCATAAAAGTTATGCATCAGAACAACGTTCATCAGATTCTGTTAATGTAAAACAAACTTAATTATATATCGAGTAAAAAACTAATCAAATTATATTAAAGGAATTGAAGTGATGGCTGGCGTTACAAATAGTGAGGGCACGACTTGGGCTTTAGGGATCACTTTTGGATCACATAAATTGAATGATATTTCTGCACACATCACAAAAGCTGAGATCAAAACTAAAATCAAATCAATGTTTCATTCATCGAACGATTCATTTGTTGAAGAGATATATGATTTTTATATATCAAAACTCTCAGAAAGCAATCAAACTCTATTACGTAAAGGATTTATTGCAATACTAAGCGACACAATAATAAAGTGTCCCACATATTATTTCACCGAAAAATTAGCACAATTCTCAGCAGCAAATAAAGTATATTTCTATGAATTGAGTTATAATAGTAATCATTCTAATTGTCATAACGAGGAATGGAAAGGCGTTTGTCATTCCGACGAATTGATGTTCGTTTTCGGTTATCCCATAAAAAACAGATCGACTTATTCTCAAACTGACTATGAGTTTAGTCTTATGGTTAATAAATTGTGGACTAATTTTGCTAAAAATGGGTATATTTTCTTATATTAATTCAAAAATATTCATTTATCATAATATTTATTTAGTTGACTCTCTATCAAACTCTTTATACAGTAATCCTTTATCACAATCAGTGGTCAATACATTAGGAGTTAATGTCACGAATTGGCCAACATTTAGAGCCACAGATCAGAGCCCTCTCTCACCAAAAGTAATGGAATTAAATCCTAAAAATTTTGGTCATCTGTTTATTAATCCCTATAATGGTAATTGTGATGGACTTTGGAAACAATATTTTGGAATTTAATTCTAAAAATTCAATCAATTTATTTTTATTAATTGAAATAAAGTTTTAATTTTGAACTAAACTATTTATGAATAAATTTTTCAAAATATGGTCTATAAGTTCCTCATTTAGTATTATTGTTCCTTAAATTATTCAATTTATTAATATATTCCTCAACTTTAAACGAATTGAAACTTTGAAAACTGTGGAACCAAAACACTAACTAAACTTTGAATGATTCAATTTTAGTGCCATCTATTGAATAAAATTGATTTGTATTGCACTATGCTTTCAATTTTTGCCAATAAAAGTATTGATTTAACTGATTTAATAGATTATTCAGTATTTTATTGAACTCTCAACATTAAATAATATGAATAATAATTAAAAGAAAGTAAATGATCGCTTGATTACAGACATACCTGAGTAAAAATGACAAACTATGAGTTTTATATTTTAAAAACTGTAATAAAAACCTAAATATAATGGTGGGGTATATAAAGCATTTCTCTGTTAATAGTATTATAAGAAATGGGATATGAAGAGATCTGTCCAAAGTCTACCTTTGGGGCCTATTCATAGGTCTTTGAGCCATGGCATCAATCATACTACCGATCCCTTCTTTTTACAAAATGATTTTTTTTCAATCAAATTATAAAAAGTATATTATTCTTTCATTTGATGAAAACACCATTTTTTATTGCATTAAATCTTTTATAATTTAGTTGATAATAATCTAAAACATTTGCTTCAAAATAAATGGAATGTTTAACATAATATTTGGACTTAAAAATAAAATTACTAAACATTAAAAAGTAGTGTTGATTAATTTATTTATTTCTAATCATGATATTTGAGACAACTTTAAATTAAATCATAATTCAAACTAAATTAAGTACAAATATTAACAAATTATTAATGAAAATCTGTATAATATTAGTTTTTATGGGCTTTTTCTAAATGGAATTTCATGGCTTGTCTCGACTGAAACCTATGTTCACATTTAGGCCATGAACACAAATGTGGTTTTTCTCCGGTATGTTTAAGTAGATGTGCTTTCAAATGATGTGATTGTCTGAACTGCCATTCGCAGTGAGGCCACGAACACGAGTGCGGTCTCTCATCTGTGTGTCGCTTACGATGAGCTCTATATTTAAATTTTAAATTTATTGTTTTAGATGATTGAGAAAGCAATGATGTGTCCAAACCTGACTCCCTGGGGATACCATGACTTGTATTCACCTAATTATACAACAATTATATTTTTAATTTCTTGAAGTTACGAAAAAATTGAGTTAAAATCATTACTTCCGGTATTTCTAATCACTACTTATTCTATAAATAAGTTTTGAAAATATAAAAGCTGTCAATTCATTGAATTGCAAAATAATGAGTAAACAAATATTGAAAGATTATATTTAATTGAGTTTATCTAATGATAAAATGAGTGAAAATGGTATTCGTGATTGTTTAAGAATGACTTACATCCGGGCCAATCACAGGCATAGTTTTTATTTCCGTGCGTTTCTCTGTGTTGAGACAAATTCTTCTTGACGGGAAACCTTTTTTGACAACCCGGCCATTCACAGGCGTACTGACGCTCTCCTGTATGTCTCCAATTATGGTTCTTTAAATCAAACCTTGTCTTTAAAACAAACAATACTTATTCAATAATACAATTTTGCAAAACATCAATTCATATAAACTAAATGTAAATCATTTATTAAACACTTAACAATGGTTTTAATTAAACTCAATAGAAATGTTTGTTATAATCAATGATAGTTTAGTCTAAACTGAAGACATGAATGGTGTATACCTTGAAAACTGCATCACATCCGGGCCATAAACAGGAGAATACTTTCTCTTCACAATTATCTGGTTTATGACTCGTTGGTATTAATCGTCGTATTTTTTTAGGCCTAATAATCAGACCCTTTTTATCACTTTTATTTCGATTAATTTTGTTTAACTCAATATTATTTTGATTTCGATCTTCTTTACCATTGCTTAAGTCATCACTTTTTGCTTTCGATTCAGATTTATTTTCCAAATCATTATTAATCTATTGATTGAAATTATTATTCAATTAAATGAATAATTATTTAAATTTAAAATAAATTAAAGCTCACGTTATTATCGTTAATATTATTAATTTGATTGATATCTTGAATTGACTTTTCATCTATATTTTGAGAAATGATTTTTTTATGATTATGATCATTATTAAATTGAATCAATTTTTCCATAAGTAAATTGAATTTAATTCTATGAGTGATCTCTGCATTACATTTACAATGATTTACATATGATATTAAAATAATTCTCATCTCTTCTATAATTTCATTCAACTTTTTATTAGTTATTCTCAATTCAATTATTTCTTCGTTTAAATTATTATCCATTTTGTATTTGATTTCAACAATTTTGTACTTAATATTTTATTGAGTGACTGATGTTTTTATTAAAAATTACTGTTTATTAAATTAAAGGTAAGTTTTAGTGTTTTTAAACATTTGTTTACAGTTTGTTTCAATAGTGATTGCAATGAATTATTTTTGTAGACGAAAAACATTTGTTTGCTATGAATTCTATCTATAAAAGAGTTGAAGAGATTTTATTCAATATATTGATAACATTGTGAATATTTGATTCACTTATTTATCACTTTCCAAAATGATTTATTGAATTTTCTTTAATTTCCTGAAATCATTTAATTCGATAAAAATAATTGAATCACTTTTCTAAAAGTAGAGTTATTTTCCATTTAGTTTTTAAAACTTTTGATACACTTAAAACTTTCGAAAAGTATTGAACATTATTTTCTGAAGACTGATAGGTATTGAATTTTGATTTCCTATAACTAAAAGCATTTCCGGGTTTGGACTAAACCTTTTAATAAATATATTATTAAACAGTAAACATTGTAATAAAAACTGTAAACTAAATGAACTTGAAGAAAATTTGAAATTAAAGTATTTTAGGTCTGAGAAAAAATAAAGTTTGTCGAAATCAATGGTTGAAACAGTAGTACCGGTAACAGAAAAACTGCATAAATGAGAATAAGTTTAATTAAGTGCGTATTTATTGACAATAACTTAACTTAATATAAATAAATCTGATAGTGATTTAAATGTAATAGAGTCTGACATTAAGAACTTGAGCCATATTTTGATCTAAATTGAAGTTTTGTGTCTCAAACAGAACCTTAAATTACAATTTTTGAAATACCTTCAAAACTAGTATAATTTGAAAACGTTTTATTGAATTGTATCAAATTTCTTCATTTTATTCAAATAATATGACAATAATTAAAACTCATTAAATATATTTAATTTATTTTTAGTCTTTGTCACAAATTTTCTAATTCTTTCCTTTGACTCTTTCTTGAAATTTTTCAATGGTGTTAAATCATAATTAAAATTTTTATCTTCTATTTTTGCTCCTTTCGTATAGGATTTAATGATTACCCAAAACATTATCAACAGAAATATAATAATAATGACTGAAAATAACCAGATCTTTATTTTTATCGATTCTTCTTCTCTTGCTTTTAATCGTTCGGATAACTCTTTTACCCAAATTTTAATAGCATTTTCCATATTTTGATTTTACTAATAAACTGTCTATTCTTTGAAATAAAGAGCAAAATGTAATTTTCAAAACTCAATAATATTATTAAAATAATAATTTGACGCCAATATTTTAAAGTTTAATTAAGAAGTTATGAATTTGTTATTGCCATAAATGATAATAATTTAAAGTAATTTACAAAGAATATGTTGATCTTTGAATATGTCCATGTGTTGAATTAACTTTAAGTACACATCAACTACAAAGGATTTTTGTTATGTTAACATTATATGTCATATAATGTCAAATCCTTTGTAGTTCATTCAGAATGAATCAAAATTATTCAATTTCATTGACTTAATATATTATGACTGAATATTGAACTTCTCCTGAAATAAAAGAAATTATTTATTCGAAAAAATTGTAGATATTGTTTAAAATGTAGTTTTTTTTTATTAGAATAGACTCTAATGAATGAGTGCACCATTAAATCAAAGAAAAGTATACATAAAATCCAATGTAATATTTGTTACAAATACAAAACTTTTCTGAGGAATGACCAGCAATTTTAAATTAAAATTGAACATTACAGTAAAAAGTACGACAACTTTTATGATTAGTTGGTTTTATGTATAAAAGTGGAACAAAACTACAACAACAATGAAATTCCAATAATAAGATAGAAATATGAATCTCATTTCATCAGGAAAACGATGTCATAGAATAGACATTAATAAAAGCAAGAAAATATTTTCATTCAAAACTATTCCATTTATGAGGGCTTTAGAGTTTATTGAGTTTGCAAAGTCATCATCATTGACAAGAATTACCAACTATTTAATGGTACTGTAAATGACTTTCATTGCTGTGTTTCAATGACTAACTTTTGTATTCTTAATATACAGACATGGGATAAAAACCTTTCCATTGAACCTAATTGTCATTTTGATAAGACTTGTGAATCATTAAAAGTCATATCAAAATTTAAATTTCATTAAAAAAAAACTTATGAAAATTGATTAGTTATGTCATTTGGGAATAAAAAAAAGTAAGTCATTTTTTATTCTAATGAAAGCATGTTTTTATTTTGAAATTATTTATGAAGGAGTCTCAAGGAATTTATGAAACTTTCAATTTTTTCTGTTATTTATTTAATTTAATTCATATAAATATCGAATTCAAAACATGCTTTCACTAAAAAGAAAATAAATGAGTCTTATTGAGTGATAAATGACATTTAACTTATAACCATTAATCAAAAGTTATTTGTGAAACTTGAATTTTGATTATAAGGTAAACCCTTATAATAAGGTTCAATGGAAAGGACTTGATTTAAAGTCTGTACGATAATTATTAATTAATATCAATAGAAAAGTGGCTGAAATAGAGAATATTGAGGAGAAAGATGATAAACCTCTTAAAGGGGCAAAAGAAGGTCTTAATGATTCTGTGACACGCGTTGAACGTGTTTTTGTTTGGCGTTGTTGTAAACCTTATTGTATTGTTCCGGCAAAACGTATGGCGAACATAACTAGAATTTTGCTTATGATCTTCAACTTTATTTTATGGGTTTGTATTAATTGTTTATTCAAACACTTATTTTTATTATGAAAAATTTGCTCATTAATTAAATTATTAATAATTCAGTGAATGAATAGATTCTCACAAATTCTAAAGATATGACAAATAGTGATAATTTTTTATTCCATTGAAAAATATTCTGTTTCAAAAGCTTTTGTGTCTGAAACTGAATAAATCACTAAAGATTATTGTACTGCCTGTATTATAATGTTAATTGTTTATAAAAGGGCTCATTTATATGAACTTTAAAATAAGTGAACTCAAAAATTATGTGAAAAATATATTCTGTAAATATAATCCATTATCAATTTGAATAATAAGAAAAACTCAAAAAAGATTTAGAAATCATTAACGAAATTACAAAAAGATGAGATTAATGAATGAAAATAGAATTATTCATAATTTTGTAAAAACTTATATTAATCAAACTTTAATAAAGTGCTTATTTTAAAGTTGAAGTTGAAATGATGGATATTTGAATAGATTGTGTAAAAAACTTTATGGAATTAAGAGAACTTTGAATATTTATAATATATAACTAATAGCTGTTTGGATGGACTATTTGTGGAATTGGTATTTGGTTAATAGTAGATCCGAAGTCATACGAACCCAGCAGATTCATTGATACTTATAATGTAATACAAGCCAGTTATATAATGATTGTTGTCGGAGGTGTTATAATGTTTCTCGGATTACTTGGTTTTGCGGCCGCTTTCACAGAAAAATCATTTCTATTGGCAACAGTATGTAATTCCATTATTTTAGAAATTAAACCAAATTTGGAAAAAGTTCATCTTCAATAAGCATTTTTAAACATTTTCCAAAAATCCTTTATCTGTATTTTGAGCAATAAGTTGACAAATAGAGAGTTTAATAGAACTTTTAATCAACAAAATAAGTTATTTTCTCAATTAAAAACTACTTAAGTTTAAGACCTTATCAAACGAAAACAAAAAATATAAATATTACAACCAATGACATGACAAATAGTTCTTAATTAAGAAAAAATGTTTTTTCTTTTATTTTGTTGATTAAAAGTGCGAACTATTAAACTGTCTTTTTCTCAACTTATTGCTCAAAATACAGATAAATCATTTTTGAAAAACGTTTAGAAAGGCTTATTGAAGATGAACTTTTTCCAAATTACTTATTTTATGATAAATTGAAATCAATTTTTATTTAATAGTATGGACTCATACTTCTAATACTATTTGGATTACAAGCGGCGACAATAAGTTTAGGCATATTTCATGGTTTTGGAGAACGAGTAAATTTTTTTGGAAAATATGAATATTTGTTTTAAATTAAAAAAACTCTAATTGAATAGTTATATGATTTTTCGTATCGCGAACTAATTTCATGGTTACAACAGTATCCATATGTAGACGATGCCCGACGTTTTATAGACTTTTTTCAAGTTAAGGTATGAAATAGATTCACATTTATATAATAATGATTATTACTTACAGGACAAATTTGGTGTCAAAAGTTCTATACTAGTAGTGATTATTTGGTAGTTTCAATTCTAATTTATAGCTTATGGTTGAAGTTATTTCAATTTAATGTCAAACTAATGTGAACTTATGAGTCATGACCATAAAAATGATAACATTTGGAAACTTACAGCCAATCTGAAATTTCTAAGATATAAAATAGCAATTTATTTGATCACATATTGGTATATAATATTCTGTGTATATTCTAAATGAAGTTGAGGACTACATGAATCAGAATATAATTGATATAAACTTTTATATAAAGTTATATTATGAAAAAACATACTGATCAGCAAGTATTTTGTTGAATTAGAACTTGACTGTTTCACTTTTTTCAAACAAAAATATTAGGCAATACATAAGACAAGAAAAATATTAATAAATTAATGCAATTTAATTAATGAACAAATATAGTTGCAATGTTGTGGTGTCGTTTCTCTCAATGATTATCAGAAGTTTGGTATGTCTATTCCCACCTCATGTTATCTCTCAGGAACTCAGATTTTAAATAACAGGGTAATCATTATTCAATTTGTTTATTAATTTGTTTTCAAAAACAACTTATCATCTTTTTATAGGGTTGTGCTTTGGCTTTAAGAGAATTTCTTGAATTAAGAACTGGTATCATTGGTTTATTGTGTTTGATCGCAGCGATCATACAATTAATTCTTATTGGTTTAACTTTAATACTTTTTTGTACTAAAAAGAATAATTATATCAGATGATGATTGTAGTTATGATTATTAGTTTTAGCCTAATTTCATACATATTTAAGAAAATAAATAAAAAAGTTATTATAGTAGTACTAATTGTTTATTTAATTGTAAATTAAAGTCAGAGAATTTGAATTTGTCGGAAATTCGGCTATTCTTAGGGTAAAATGTTTATGTTCAAAATCACAATTTATCCACTTTTAATAAATCTTTCGAATTGATCACATTTTTCAAATAATCTGAACTTTCCTTCAAATTTCCTTTTTTTTTGAAGGTAGGGTCACCTTCAGTGTGGTTCACCTTCAGGTAGGGTAGTCTTATACCAGACTTGTATCAGACCCTAACAGTACACTCTTATTGCTTATGTATGGATATGAAGTCAGTACTTGAATAATTTAATTGGAAATAAAGCTTAACCTTAAAAGAAATGAAAGTCATATGAATATTGTTCAGTCGATCAATACTCTCATTATATTTTCTTTCATTTTATATGAATATTTTGTTGTTCAGAACTATCTGTATACTGGAAAAAAAACTTGAGCTTGCAGCTCGAGCTTAGTATTAGCTTGAGCTGAGCTGCCCTTTCATCCAAAACTTTTTGAGCTGCGCTATCTAATCAACTTAACTTATTTTTACTCAGTTAAGCATTTATAATGATTCAGAAATGAATCTAATTTTCTTGATCAATATGAACTTTCAATCAAACTTGTTTTTCAATCTAATGCTTTAATGGAACAAAAATATTTCTTAGCTTTTCACTGAGCTTCAACATCAAACTCTGAGCTTTGAACTTCGTCTTGAGGTGAGCTTTTCCTTTATATGCTGAGCTTCAAGCTCAAAAAGCCAAAAATTGAGATTGAAGCGCGGCGCAGCTCTAAGCAAGCTTTTGTCCATCACTAGTTTGCGAAAATCATTTATTAAATTAGTTTCGAACTGATCCCTAATTATACAACTTTTCCAAAAACTAATCCTTTTCCCAATTCTATGGATTGGAAATAAGTTTTAAAGTTCATGTGTTAGTTTCAAATAGTTTTGAAACTAATTGCAATACAACTTATAGTAAGAATTACATCATTTTTGTTACGCAAGACTTATGTAAGCCTTAAATATGTTTCGAACTAATGATCGATATAAGGTATTTAAAGCTTATGAGCTTTTCTCTCAAAAGGTAGATTTGAAACTCAATAGTAATTTTGATAAGACTTATAATCTTTTTTGAAGTACAGTTAAGGACTTTGAAATTTGCTAAGGGATAAGAAGCTAACTTTTTAGGGCT
>JAQFXV010001486.1:0-13334 GCA_034694065.1 Camisia spinifer | reverse complement strand
TTATTGATTGTATTTTCTTAAACTCATTATAATTTTTGATTAAAATAAATAAATGAATATAACACTAATTGTATTGAAGCAAAAGTGTTTTGAGTGAAATTAAACCCTTTTCAGGTGAATTCCTTGACTTACAATTCTTATAAGAATTCACGTATATATCACGTATAGTGACTGAACGAATGATAACTAATTTTTGAAACAATTTTCAAATTGAAATTATTGAATAATTCGATTTAAAATGATTGAGCTGTTGACTAATTAAGTAATATATAATCAGTTAATAATATTTGTCTTCAAGTATTCCAAATAAAAACGCTCAATTTGAATGATTCTTATTTTTTCTTATTATATGAAAATAGATTTAAAAAATGACTTAATATTAGCTGTAATTTTTAATTTTTTCATCATTTAAATTACATAGAAATATGCGAGCCTTTTAATTATACTCAAGAATTTCAGTTTATACTTTTCTCAATTTTTCATCAAATATTAAAATTGAATCTTTTTTTGCGAAAATTTTAGTTAAATTCTGGATAAAATCTAATTTAATCATTAAAAAACAATTAATTAATTATATATTTCTAAATAATTTTCGAAATATTCTATGAAATTTTGAGATTTCATATCATTATTGCGAAAATACGAACTGTAACTTGTATGACAAAAATTTAATACCTATCAGATTTTTCTAAAATAATATCAATGAAGTGGAATCTTAATAAATGTTTACAGTTTTAATTATGATTTTTTGAAAAATTAATTCTAGGGTCAAAGGTGAATATGGGCAGCTAGTATTTCAGAATTTTTGTATTCTCACTCAATCCTAATTAAATGATAACGGAATGTGAAAATTGAGCATTTTATTTGAAATACTTACCGTCTTAGTTATACTGTACTATAATTTTGAAGTTTTCATATTTATGTAAGTTTAATCAATCCGTTTTATTGTAGAAGCAAAGGTCTGCCCAACTCATTATCAAATACGAAAACATAAGTTATAATACTGTAGTTTTATTCGAATAGTTTTTCCTAAGGCTTTAATGCTTATAATCAAGGATTTAAAGTTCATTTTGAGAATAAATTACCGATTTTATTCATTCATCAAATAGAGGATAAGTTCGAATTATGAAATTAATCTGCTTTTCATATTTTTATACATGTAAGAAATGATGGAATTAGTGATAGTTTGTATAATATTTATTTAAATAAACATTATATGACATGAATTTGAAGTATAATTCAAACACTTCTGATAATTTATTGTTACTCTAAATGAAACGTTAAAAACTAATTAAATGATTTTCACTTGAAATTCACTTTTTTAATGGTTTTCTACATTAACATCAAACCTATTACTTTATAGATAAAAAGGTATTTAAATTGACTGTTGAAATGAATAAACGTGAGAAAATGTTGTCAACATTTAAACAACTAATCTTTTGATGCCAGACAAATTTTTTCTTAATTCTCGACAGTCAACAATTTGATTAAACTATTCTCTAAAGTTTGAATCGAAACGAATTGCAAGTTAAAAAAAAGAGTTACTGTAACTCATTATTCATATTATGAATAGATTTCTCATCAAATTCTTGATTGAACTGAGAATAAAGCTTCAAAAATCAAATCATTCATAAATTTAAATATTTTTTAATATAGTTTTCTTTTAGTTTAAAGCAAATTAATTAGAATTTTGATGGAAAAGGTTTTACACTAATGTGAAGCGTATAGAAAAGGTTTAAATACAAAGTGTGAAAAAATACGATTTAACAAAAGTATTTTTCACAACAATTAAAAGTTCATAATTTATAGTATTGGGTTTGGGCAGCAATTTATTGACACATTTGAGTCAAATCAGTTTTTTGTTAGATTTTGCATAAGCTTTCAAATGGATGTCAAGAGAGAATAGGAGATCAAATTATTTATTTTAATTATCTTATTAAAAGCTTGAGTATTGCATCAATTGATTTTCATATTTCCTGTTTTGTGATAGCTTTGCAACAAAAACAGATCAATTATATTATATACATAACAAAACAGAAAATAATATGATAATCAATTAATCAAAGATCATAAGAATATGAAACTTTGTTTAGTTGACAATAACATAAATTCTTATGTCTTATTGTAAGTCTTGCTCAAGTAATTCACGTGAAAAGGCTTTAATTTCACTCAAAACTTTTTTGCTTCATTACAGTTAGAGTTGTATTCAATTATTCATTTCAATCGAAAATTATTGAGATTAAGAAAATACAATCAATAAATTGAAATAACTCTTAGGCTCACAAAAATATTTAATTTTCTAAATCTATGATTTAATTCTCTAGTCTTTAGACAAAAGTATGGTTTGAGAATAAATTTATACGAATTTGACAGAAGTTATAGCTATTTGTAACTAAAAGTTAAAACTAATATTTCGAAACACAATTAATTTCAATTATAAAACATAATTAAAGTAAATTTTATTCATTTAATCTGAAGTATAGTTTATTATTTTAGTTTTATTTTTAGGAAAAATACTTATTTTGATTATTCTATTGTATTAATTAAATAGAAGTCAGTCTAGATATTGAAATACAATCTAATTTGCATTCATCTAAGAATAAGTTCTAAAGTTATTTTGTTTCCAAAAGTTTCTCAACTTTTTTTGTAACAGATTTAAAATCGAAATTATTTAAAGCATTGAAAGTCTTCTTAACGCCAGTATTCCAGAGAAACTTCACATCTGTTGACTATTAATATAATTATAACTTTTAAAATGAATTTACTTTTGAACAGTTTTTTGAACATTGATTGCAAACCTTTGAAATATCGGGTATTTTTATATTGAGACCAATCGAGTCATTAATAAAGGATTGAATTTGTTTTTCATATTTTGGAAAAACAGACAATTTATCATTTATTTGTTGCTGACTGAGTGGTGACCATAGCTTTTGTTCAATACTTAAATACGTGACACCAATAGGAATACCATATCTTTACAAATATTAACAATAATTAGTATTCAATTCATTACAATTAATATCTCATTCAAAAGTCATTCAATCATTGATTCATTTACTAATTCCATAGATTTCTATATTAAATAATATTATCAATTAATGTTATCAATGGTATGATTAATAAACTAATAGAGGAATCAATCAGTCAATCAATTTATGAATTAATATCAATTCAATATTCACTTCAATGTCTTCCTTATTAAACGCATTTCTTTTCTATTTAACTGACAATTGAGTTAACAATTATTTCAATTACTTAATAATAATTGAGAAAATTGTAAAATATATTTATCAATAAACTTAAATCTCTTTCAATAAACAATTTTATTATTATTATTTGAAATTGAAATATTCAATATTGACTTATATTTTCAATTTAAATGTAAACAATTTCGGTTCAATATTTACTTTGAATCTAATGTATAAAAACTACAAATATTTATATAAAACTGAACTCATATTCAATTTATAACAAACTGTTACTTAGGCTTAATTTGAGATTTACTTTTTTACTATTATTTATAATAATTTGTTAAATAAACTATTCATCTTTCAATTAATATTTTATAAATTTAGTCAAAAATCAAAAAATTATTGATATGAAAAAGTTGTATTTTATTATAAACTTAAGTAAAGTTAATATTCTTAAGAGTAATAAAATTTTGATAAATGCGCGAATTGTAATAAATGGTAATAATTGGTTGAAAGAGTGGCGCCATATCTTGACATATATTGACTATTAAGAGGCATTGCATTCATTGTTTGGGGACAAAAATGGTCTCAAATATTCACTTATGAATCACGTTATTATGCTTTATATAAGGGTTGTCTCTATTATAAAAAAAATTTCATTTTAATCTAACTTTTGGATAGAGTTAATTCGTCTTTAAAATTAATTTCAATCAATTTCTTTAATTTTTTTTAAAAATTGTTTTTAATTTAATTTATTTCTAAATGAAAAACAATGTTTTAGCGAAACATAATATAAGGTAAGGGTAAAAAAGTATTAGTTATTAGTTGAACGTTGTTTTTAAATGAATTGCTACTAAATGCGTGATTTTAGTCGGCATTTGTGAGTCCGCAAAAAATGTTAAAATCTGTGGTGAGTCTGATCTACTGTATAGCAAAAGTATAGACCTAAAGGTGTTTCCATAAGCTTATAAAAGCGATTCACTTGTTGTACAATTCATTTCATATATATTTTAATGTTTATCAAAATAATAATAACTAATAATAAATCATAATTTTTTTAAAATAATAATAAATACCTATTAATTAATTTATTAATTTTATTATTATTTTTTTCTAAAATTTTAATTTCAAATATTTATTTTTAAATATTTATATTAATAAAATTGTTTTTAAAAAACACGTTAAACCAAAACGAAAATTAAATGCAAAAATTGTTGAAAAGGTATGAGTTTTTTGTGGTCTGTTTTCAGTGATAATAATGTCTTTGAAGAACACGTGATGTTGAGTCCATTGTCTCAAAAACATTATTATTATTGTTAATGAATTGAATTTTGAATAATGTTTTACAACTATTATTATGAATAATAGCATAAAATAATAAGTATTGAGTTCTTTGTCGTCTAACATATCAAATATATAGTGAATGAGTCATTAGTATTATGTAATGATAATCAATGTAATGAATGGTTCGGTAAATGATGAGACACTTGCCCTCTCAGACAAACCAATGAATGATTTATACGCTTCTGATACCAAACCATTCAATTATTTTACTTATAATAATAATTTTTAACATTTTTATTGACTTAAAATTGAAACGTATGTAAAACGCGTTGTTTTTACCGCTCATTCAATAGGTGTTAACCATTAGTCTGAATACAATTGAAATCTAATTAAAAAGATCGAAAGGATGGTCAGCGGAATGGATACAATCCAAACCTCAAACAATAACTCTAATAATAATAATAATCTAAATAGTGATAAAATATCGCCACAATCTGTGGGACGAGAATTTGTTCGTCAATATTATACTATTCTTAATAGAGGACCACAACTACTGCATCGGTTTGTTTATTATCACTTTATATTACTTTACATTCTTTTATAATATATTAATTTAATGTTTATTTATATGTTAATTAAGAAATATTATTAAATGATGTAATGATGATGTAATTTGCGTCTTATGTGACTGTTTTGCCGACAGTTTTGTATTCATGCAGAGACCAAAACTTCTGAACTTAATCGCAAACACTATTCTTTTATTAATTTGTTTAAAAGTTGTTAAATTGAATGAATATTTAATATAATTGTTTTATTAATAGATTTTATAGCGATGATTCATCTTTTGTTCACGGAGGGGTTGACCGGCCCGGAGAAGTGTCTAATCCAGTCTATGGTCAGGACAACATCAATAAGAAGATATTGGCTCTAAATTTTAAGGACTGTCACGCGAAGATCAGACAAGTGGATAGTATGGAAACTATCGATAAAGGAGTTGTTATTCAGGTATTGAATATTTGCTTAAATGAAACTTAAATGTAATTAAATATAATGATTAAATTGAATGATTAGGTAACGGGTGAACTTTCAAACAATGGCGAACCAATGCGTCGATTTTTGCAGACGTTTGTATTGGCCCCGCAGTCGCCCACTAAATATTATGTTAGAAATGATATATTCAGATATCAGGACGAGATCTTCTCAGATGATGACGATTACAGCGAAGTCGAGAAGACTGAGGTCTGTTTGACCGATAAAACTGAAGTACCGATTCTTAAACCTGTTGATGAAAAAGAAGATGCAATCACTGATGTCGGCACTGATTTCTATGAGAACACAAACGGAACGGTTCACGAAAGCCTTATTACCGGAACTCAGAAATTAGCGCTTAATACTGAGGTTACAGAAGAGAAAACAACTGAATTGAATACAAGCGATGTTTTCGAAGAGGAGACCTTTTCTAAAAATGAAGATTTCGTTGAAAGCAGTTCTACTTCACCTCAGCCACAAACTAATGAATTGAAGACATACGCGAATATGGTATCCAAGAATCCGAACGCAAACTTTCCTCCTTTTGCAGCGATGAGTACTTTCACTTCAGCGGTCAAAACGAGCGAAAGTACAGCTTCTTTGACGACACCATTCGCTCGACCGGTAGAGACCTCACCGATCCCTTCAGTGTCTGCCAACAGCAGCACTTTTATTCAACAGCCGTCTGTGTCTTCAGTGACAGGAAAGCCTCCATCGAATACCAGTAATTCTCAGCCACAGAGAGAAAACAGAGCCGTTAGACGTAATCAACAGTATAACAGACGCAATGAATCACGAGAGATGACACCCGGGAGGGCAGGACTTAATGATAGTGATTCTGCTGATGGAGACTATGGAAGCAAAAAACAATATCCGGATGAAAACCAAGTATTTGTCGGAAATTTACCGCAAAATATTGTTGACGAAGACCTGAGAAACCTGTTCGCGAGATATGGAAGAATACTTGACGTTCGTATCAATAGACAGAACCAAAAGATGGGCTCAAGTGTTAAGACACCGAACTATGGATTTGTGACCTTTGAGTGTCCAGATATTGTACAACAAATCCTTAAACAAAAGGTAAATTATTATTTGATATTTATTTGGGAACTTTAGTCAAATCGTATTATAAATAATTATTTTTACAGCCAATCTATTTCGATAACCATCGCTTCAATGTAGAGGAGAAACGATCTCAACAGGGAAGGGGTTCACAAAATTTTGATAGGAATTCAAATAGAGGTGGATCTGGTTCTGGAGGTGGCGGAGGAATGGGTGGAAGACTTAACAACAGTTTGGGAAATATAAGTGGAAATCGTTCACAATCTGGCGGATCGTCTGGTAATCAAAGAAATCGTGGAAATCAACAGTTTTCTTCAGGTGGAAGTAGTGGTGGTTCTCGAGGAGTGGGCGGAACAGGAGGTTCGGGCGGAGGTTTTGGACAAAACCGTAATTCATCGTTCAGTAATAGACAAAATCGTTAACAATTCATAAATATAATAATCGTTTGAGTCTCTGATTAAAACATCTCTCTTTACAGACTAAATGTATTAAAACTTTTTCAATTAATAAGAGTAACGTGTTTTACGTTTAATTGGCATAAAAGGTGTGCCGTTTCGAGAAACTAAACAATTATATAAATAAATACATATATAAATAATTATAAATATATAAGTAAAAAAGATGGTGTGCCTCACAATTGAGTCAATCATTACTGTATTAGTAGTGAAATGACTTCAAACTACAGGTGCATCACAAATGTCTAGTTAATGAAAAATCAATAATTTGCTTATCAATTAATTTTCCTCTTTTGGTATATATTTAAATGTAATTCTTGTTATATTTATTTTCATTTATCTGTATTTCTTTTATTACCTATTATTTGAATATCTCTTCTGTAAATATTAGAATTGAAATGAAACTAAAAAACTGGTCTTTTTAAGTAATACTACTCTAATAGATAGTTAGTTTAGGGATAATCTAAATTCATTCAATTGGGGACAATTCGTATCAATTTTTAAGGGAAAGAAAGACTGTTATCATGAATATTGTGATAGTAGTCATAATTATAATAACCCTTAGACTAAAATTAATATTAATGAAAGTGATGACTACCTCTTTTAAGGTAAACTTAATTCTATTCTAATTTATTTATCTATTATTAGCAAAAATATTTACTCTTTAAAAGTCAGCTTAAATTATATTTTTGATGTGCCATTCGATTGATTTTTACACAGACTAACCATTTAAATCCCCTCAAAATCCCATGATTTTTATTCTAATTCAAAATAATTTACTTTCGTTTTAAACAATTTCTGTTCAACTTTTTTCAATAGATAATATCTTTCAATTATAGTGTATATAAAACTGTATCTAATGATGAACGTAATGAACGATCACATGAAACCTTTTTTAAAGTTATAAAAAAAATCTTAAAATAAAAAAAAATTACGATCTGTACAAAACTTATGAATTTATTTATTGTTATTCTCTATTAATTAGTATGAGAACAAACTCTTAACTATTAGAGTATTCTGAAAAATCAATAATACAATTATTGAAAAGTTCTTACTCTGCAAATATTCAATAATAATCACCAAAAAATAGATTTTAAGTAGTTTTTTGCATTCAATCATTTTTTACATTGAATCTGTTTTCGATTGGAGACAAATATGAGAATCAATCGCTTACCCAAAAAACTTGAAGTTCTTTTATTAGTCGTTTTGTTATAAATTGTTAGTAAGAAATGCTAAGTTTTATATTATTGAAAATGAAGTGAATCATAGGTTATATTCTTCATTGCTTTTATATCTCTCAAATTGTATATATTTTACTTTTTGATTCGATTTTGTTCATATTAATGAAGAAATTTTTTATTTATCTATTTATTTTTCATTGAGAACGTAATTTAAAAATAAAATAAAATTTTCAATTTTGTCGAACTTAATATGAGATCAAAGACTGATATTTATTAGAATTTTTTAAATATTTGAATTAATATAAGCTTTTAATTTTTGAGTTTATTGCAGTCAGCGCTTGTTCTTCAAAATATTTCTTTTTAAATATGAAAAAAATTGAAATCCATTGAAAAAAATTAAAAAATGCCATAAATAAGAAATGCTATATTTATTTAGTAAGCTATCATTTAAAAAAAACTTAAATAGCTATCGACTTATTAAACTTTCTGAGAAATTCATAATCAGTTTATTGATGTTGTAATTATTTGGTATTTAATCAATCGATTTTATGTTCTTTCAATGCATACACGCTCTGAGCTTTATATTTCATATACTTTATCATTAAATCGGATTTTTTGGCTATTAATAGAAAATACGCTCAAAGACTATAGGAAATAATTTATCAAAAACTCGAGCAATAAGAGTAAATGCCTTGAAATGAATGATTTCTCCTTCCGATGTATTGTTAAGATTCATACGTTATCATCAATTTATGTATTATTAATAGATTTTAAAGATTGAATGCTTTTCAATTAATTAGAGATCGACTTCACATAAGCATAAATATTAATATCTGAAAAAACAATTGATTTGATGCATGTTTACAAATACTTAAGTTAATTGAGATCTTGAAACCTATACTCAGTTGAAGCATGAATTTGACCGATAAATGATTGAATAGAAGTTTTGAATTGTTAATGACATGATTTATATTGAAAGCAAATTTTATTTTATACAAAGCGGTTAGTGTTTGAATTGTGATAAGAATGTAATGGTTTTGGTATATGGGATGTGACAGTCATTGATTGTTTTAATTATAACAGTTATAACACATGCATTAATTACAAAATGTGAGATTCAAAGACATATGTAATTGAACTTAAGTTACAATTGGATGTAATTTGACGTTAAAATAAATGATCAGAAAATTTGTTAAATATTGAAATTTTAAAACGATGTAACAGTTAATGAGATAAAAAGTGAAATTATAATTAAATGAAAGTTAAAATTAATTTTGATTTAAATGGAATAATAATTATATAACTATTGAAAATAACACTCAAGTCTTGAAATGAAATTTGACGATAGAATGGATAGAATGCAAATATATATTAAATGTGTGTCTCATAAGTAAGTCGTTTCACCTATAAATCAAATAAAAAACATATTTTAGACCTAATCGTGACTCGAATTTTAATCTATTCTTTAAAAATTGTCACATTTTTGCAAAATTAAATGATAAGTTGAGAAAATATAAGTAAAGTGAGTAAAAATCACGTCAATCACAACCTCCTGCACGTTGTTCTACTTCATCATCACTTCCATAGTCTTCCTCGTCTTCATCTTCAGTATCAGTATCAGTACTAACAGTACTTCCATCTCCTCCTCCATGACTTCCATCAACTGTTGGATCAAAATGACGATTATTACAATCCGGAGATCTTGAAGACTGAACTGGTTTTGTGAATTGCAATCGAACCTATTTTACAATCAATTTAGTTATAATTTATAATCAATTTAATACTAATTGGTGTGAAACATACCGTGAAATCAGCACTAAATGTTCGATTGGCTTTATCTTTGTAAGCCTTGTCCAAGTGATTCTTTGGCAAAACTAGCGTTAATTCTTGACCATTATTACTAATAATTAAAAAAGTTTAACAATAAATCTCATTTTCAACAATAGTTATCTTATTTCTTAATTTAGAATTTTTAACACTCAATGATTGGAAAATTTAAATTTAGTTCATTAGGAAAATAACTAAATTATAAATATATTGACTACGAGTTTGATTAATGTTCATCTAATTATTTAAATATTTTAGGTTAAGCTTTAAAGGAGTTCAAGAAATTAGAGTATGTGTCAAATGTGTCGATTTAAAGACTAAAATAAAGTCAAATGTATGAAAAATTACAATCAGATTATTTTAATATCAGAAAGTTTTACATTTAAATCAAGATAACTTTTTATATTTAGTGAACATTTAAATTAAGAAATAATCTAAAGCTCAAAATTATAAACTTTTAAGAGCATTGAAAAGCGTTTATTATCTCTTTTCTCAAATACAAGTAATTAAATAAAAATCATAGCATTTAAGATATAAATAAATGCATTACTGAAAAAGTATAGATTTACATTTGTATTATTTTGCGAGCGTTTCTCTCAATACTAGTCATTGTATTGAAAAGAGCTTCAAATCATTTTTCACAGAAAGTGTTTCAAACGATATATCCGATGAAATTTCATGAAAATTTAGCTTAAAAGAAAGAATGACTTATATTGAGTACTAAATATTGAAAAAATATCCATTTATATTGTTAAAAAAGTTTCTGTCAAATAAGCTTTAAATATGAATTATAATAATTATCATATATTGAATACTAAATATCTATCAAATTAGTAATCAAAAAGTTTTATTTGTATAAAAGGATTCTATTATATGTAAATTGAAATAAACTGATAATTTAGTATTGAGTGGAATGTATGCAACTTTAAGAGTACCTCTACTTTTAGACTATACTTAAAAAGAAAATAAAGAAAAAGCTCAACTCAAGAATTATAATTTACAGTTATATCGATAGACAGAATAATCAGTTGTTATAGGTTTTAATGGATTATAAGTAAAAACTCAATATTCAAAATTACTTTTAAACCTACTATAGTTTCAAACATATGAGAGTAACTATTTTGAGGATTAATTATTACATTTTATTTCGAACTCTTAAGTAATAATTAGTGAAACTGTTGAAATCGCTTATTAATCAAAATCAATTGGTTACGCATTGATTAAAACTTGATTAAAAATTATAATTTATACACAAATAAATTACATAATTGGGGCCAATTTGACATCTTTTATGATTACATCATTGAATTTAGATATTAATTAAATATTTTATTGAAAATCTTAATTATTAGTCTATATTTCAAATATTCTGGTCAAAAAGTTGATGAGCTTTGTGTGAAAAGCTTTACAAAAGAAAAATTAAGAGAAAAGTCAATTTTGATGTGTTTCGGGTTTCGATATTTTGCTTTAAAACTCTTTAAAAATGACAATTAAATCATTTAGTGATAGGTTTTGAGTGTCAACAGTTATTGGGTATGCTTTTGAGGATTAGCGGCCAATATATTTAGAGAGCAGTAAGAAATTTAAACTAATCGAATGTCAAAATGTGTTGATTTCTTCAACATTTCTAACGCTTTTCCTATAATTAATAATATATTTATTTTTCAAGTCTTAACTTCAGTCAAGTCTTGAGAATAATTAAAAATATAGATTAAGATGAAGGATATTTTTGCGTAAATAAGGATAAATCGAAAGTTTATATGCAGTTTAATTGATAAATAAAACATTAAAGTGTTTGAATGCTTTATTGTATTGTTTGGAATCTATTCAATGGTATCTTCAAATTCTCCTCAACTTTTGCCGAACATGTGTTTGGTATGAAATACATTATTAAGAAATGCATTTATGCAATGAATGGAATTTTATACTCCATTTCAACTAATTTATAACAGTTTAGTGAAAATTGATTATTTTCTGTCTCTTATATTTCACACATTATAAGATAACTTATGGTTTGTCATAAAGTTATATTCCTCTACAGTTTTAATGTTAAATTGAAATTTTGAAAATTTTTAATTTCGAAGCTTTTAAAAACGAGTTTTTGGCGAATGGATTAATAAAAGTGTTTAATAAACTTTGATTTAGAGGAAATTTATATGTTAAATATTATAGGCATTAAACATGTAAATCAGATTTGAGTTTTATTTTCAGTCTTACAACTCGGCTGTTATTTCTTCTGATGAGCAGAGGTCTAAAATTTATTCTTATTTTTTCACTGAAAAAATTAAAATTTGTGTTTCTCTAAACAGTAATCACTTATAATTTACTAGTAATAAGACTTTACAAGTGATTACTGTTTAGAGAAACACAAATTTTAATTTTTTGAGTGAAAAAATAAGAATAAATTTTAGACCTCTGCTCATCAAAAGAAATAACAGCCGAACTATTGCCGCGAGTTTGAGATTTCAATACAGTATTAAGAATGATACAAAATTGATGACTTCTATCGAGAATTCGAAAAATGCAGACACATATAAATGAAACTGAAACTTATATAAAGTCAAATCGAGCGGAAAAGAATTTACTCGTGAAAAAAATAACAATAAAAAAGTGTAATGAAATTCCATAAGTTGATGATTAAATTTGAATTGAAAATAAATTAAAATGCATTCTCAAACCTATTCTTCGGATCGATATTTATATTTAGCGCAAAGGTTTGTCACTTAATCGATCATTTCATGCATTCAATCACTTTATCTAAATTTCTAGACTTACATAAGAAGGTTTCTTGTGATAAGAATTGATAACTCATTCAAAAGGTTGTAAAAATTGTTATAGCTTTGAAAGTATTTAAATAGTATGGCTTTTCATATAGTACTGTACAGTAACATAAACTTATCTTAATTTTTGATTAATTTCTTAATTAGTTAATTAATTATTTTAAAAATCTAAGTTATTGAATAAAACTAAAGACTAATTTGATTTTATTAAATAAAAAAATGGTCACAAAGTCATAAATAATAGAATTAGAATTAAAGAAACCGAATGTAACTTAATTTAAACTCAAAATAATTATACTAAGAATTGGAGAAAATATCAACTAAAGGAAATTGTTTGAGAAAAAAGCTGGAGATTTCTTATCCGTTACAATATATCTATAGTTAAGTGTCGAATGAGTCACACGATTCAGAGGTAAAAAAAAATGCAATGTTTTAAACTGAGATTTGTTTTATAGTGCTGTTTATTAAATGAAATTATGGGCGAAAAAATTGAAACCTAAGAAGGCGTTCATTAACCCTAGATTT
>JAQFXV010001485.1:0-13336 GCA_034694065.1 Camisia spinifer | reverse complement strand
GGACTAAAATACAATCTGTACTTTTTCATAACAAATATTTGTTCCCAAAATGGAACATCGGGTAATCAAAGGTTAAATATACAGATTTATTTGCGCTTTACACTGCCGCCGAAAGCACCATATGGGTACCCAGTGAAGTAACAACATACTTTTATGAAGATATCAATGATCTGATAAAATTGACAAAACAAGAACTGGCATGTCTTTTAAAAATTATGGCTTTTTTGCGATAGCAGATAATATCGTTGGTGATAATCTTAAAAAAACATCTTATCGATAAAGTAACTTCACTTGAAGCTAGTATGTTTTATAGCGCTCAAGGGTTTCAAGAAGTCATTCATTCAATAGTATATAACAAATATATAGATATAGCATTACGTAATCTCTTACACATGGAAAAAATGATATATTCAAAGAACTGACTTCTGATCCGTCAATTCAACGTAAAACAGAATCGATGATTAAGTGGATAGATTTAGAGAATGATTTCACAGAACGTATATTTTCTTTTGTAATAGTGGAAGGTGTTTTTTTTCTGTAGTAGTTTTGCTTATATATTTTGGTTGAAAAATAAAGGACTATTGCATGGATTAGCAGCAGCAAATGAATTTATTGCGAGGGATGAGAAACTTCACTGTGAATTTGGAATTAATTATATAATGGATATAAAAAAAATAAGCTGGACAATGAGACTGCATATAAAATAGTTAGAGAAGCTGTTGACAATGAAATTCAGTTTTTTCTAGACTGTATTCCAGAAGCTATGAATGGATTATCTGCTGAAAGTATGGCCGATTATATAAAACTTGTAGCCGATTTCCTTTTACATAAAATGAATTATCCAAAGATATATCATACTGAAAATCCATTTGAATTTATGAAAAATTTATCTATTTGTGGAAAATCTAATTCTTTTGAACGTTTAAACACAGATTACGTACGTGTTGATATTACACCCGAAACTACCGAAATATTAGCTGATTTTTAAAAAAATCAAAAAAATAAACTGTATTATTAATAATTATTCATTCATTTTACACATCGACTCTTTTCAACGAATTGACTTTTATTCATTCCACATTCAGCGCATACTGCTGCAACTCTACATCTCGTACTTGTTTCAATAAATTTGAATGAACTATTTTTTGTTTTCAATTTACATTTTAAGCATAAAATATTTTCTACCTTTCTATTTTTATCCTTTTTTCCAGGCATTGTGTCTTCACCGATGTTGTATAAGTTGTGTATGTTGTGTGCAGTGTCTTATTATATACTTTTAACCTGTTAACCCTATCACCTAGTGGAACCCTATATCTTCTATTCTGGTTTGTACATGTTTCATAGACATTCATTGTAGCAGGAGTGACAATGTGGGATCTTTTTTCATGTCAACATACACCTCTTTGGCCAATTTCAATTTTTTAAAAATATCATGTGTACATATTTCTATAGGATTTTCGTATTTAAAAGTTTTAGAAATCAAGAAACATACTTTCCTCAGATTCATTTCAAGTAAATCATGATCTAATGACAAGTTTCTAAAAAAATTAAAGTAACAAGTTTTTTCATCAATTGAAACATTGATATTATAAAATTGTTTATTTTGAATAATTCTTTCCATTTCAACTGGACATTCATATGGTGCCGAATCATTACAGTAAATATCACATAAATCTATTTTATCACTAGACAATGCCTCGTCATTTGTCCAATTTTCATTTAGATAATTTAACCAAAGTAACAATAACGACTTTGGAATAAGATATTGACATGAAACATTATGATCTATATAACGTGTAAATATTTCAAAAACCAAACCACACGCGTGCCATTTAATATGTGATTTAGGTGTCGGGTTAGCGTTTATTGAATTTCTTAAATCGGATAATATTAAATTATAAAAAGGTAATTCATGTTTTATTCCTTTCGATACAATTAAATTCTTTTTAAAATGAGAAACATTATAAAACGAAGGTAAAAGTGTATTTCGTTTTTCCGCCATAGGCGCTAATTTCTGTTATCATGCGCCAACGCTACTGTTCACCCACCGCTACCCTTATATGTCGTAAAATTTTAGTAATTTAGTATATATATCTTAATCAAACTATGAACCGAACAACCGCTTCGTTTCCTGTTGCTTCCGAAATTGAAACTAATATCAGCCTATGGATAAAAGAAAATGTCTACAATATATGTATTTCCAACGGAAATGATAAATTGGCAGTATGTATTTTACTTTTGGATAAAATAATTTTACCTTTATTAAACGGCGAAATGAGCAACAGGTTTAAAATTGACTATGTTCTTAGAAGTTGTAATATTTGTTTTTTTTCGGAATTGAAATGTATGATATAATTGTTTATAATTGGTGGATAAAAGTGCTTCAAGATCAGAATCTCATGGAAAATATTCTACAACAAATAAGACATGATGAATTATCATTATTACACAGATACTTTAACCGAGTCAACTGGACCTATCACATCTGTACCTCTTCTACAACAACACCAATGGCCCCCAAACTATGGTTCCTCGCTTCATCTTGATCAATCATATAAAAATCTTGAATATAATAGTAATTATATTATACTTACAAATGTATTGTCAATTTTGAGTATAATTATAGTATGTTCCATAACTGTATATGTATATAGACTTATTATTTTAAATAATTCCCAAGGTGTCGTATCAAAAAATAATACTGTAGTTGATAAACAAGTTAAAAATTTTCAAAATAACGATAGACCGGATCAATCGCACGGTCCTACGCGAAGGACCCGAAATAGCCAACAAATAGACTCTATCTCTTCTCATCCGCGGTCATTTCAGATAGATAATGAACACAAGGTATCACGTACACCCCAAACAAATATTATTAATGGTCCTTTATTGGCGTCGTCTGAAACAGTTCGTCAAAATAACAAAGGAGTTCCAGCTCAAAAGCAAAATAATAGAAACAATAACAGACAAATTAATCTGTCAAAAACAGCCGTACTAGACGAATCTGGTTTGCCAAAACCCGCGAATTCGGATAGACTGACATTGGATCATATAATTAATAATAAGTTACCTCTATCACCTGTCGAAAGCAGTAACAACTTTCCAAAAGGTTCTATTGAAATACCTATCGGTGTGAAAAAATTTTTGAAACTAATGTCACCTCCAGGAATTTATTTTCCACGAATAGAAACATCTGCACTTGAAGAAGAAGCAAAAATAATCAATGTGGAAATTTATAAAACTATTGATGATTTACGAGCAATACCATTTACAACTGCAAAATTAGATATTACATCTACGGCCTACATATTTGATTATTATAACGGTGTATTTAAAAAGACTAAAAATATAAAAGATTTAAAAAATTATTCTATTAAAATAACGAAACATGATTTACAACTATCTTATAATGAAGGAGATGCATTAAAAACTATACATATTACTTTACCAGTTGGTTATGTGTCTCGAAAATTATCACAATACGTACCGTGTTTGCAACTAGCTCAGGGCCTAGATGAAACACAACCGATAACATTTCCATATCCCACATCAGTTAATGAATTCAAAAACATGAACGAACTTCTCCGTATAGACAGACAATTGGCGAGAAATAAAGAATTTGTAGGCTTCGGGAAATACCGATTGTTTCACGAAAAAACATACGGAGTCTGTTCAAAAGGAGTTTTGGAGCGTAAAGAATGTGAACATGATACCTATTACACAGGTGCAGGGAAATGTGTTGAAGTAAATGATATAACAAAAGAATGTCTAAACAAGTTTTCTACATCACATGAATTTGATAGAAGGAATGTATTCCTACCATCTGATGATTCTTCAAATAGACGTTATTACAAATGTGAAGTATATAAACCACCATTATATTACATAGAGAAAATTTGCGATGAAGGGTATGAATTCGATACCCTGTCGAGACAATGTGTACGCGTAAACCCGTGCAAGACACATACTGCGGAGAATAGCATAATTAAAGTGCCGGATTATCTGAAAAAATTTTATCCCCTTGAAAGTTTTTTGAAATGCCATGAGGGTGGCACGAAAGTCAATATAATCAATTGTGCTAATATTTACAATGGGGGTCGATTGGCCCCTAATAAAACACGTTGCATGGACAATGAATGCATTAAATTTCACAGTGGAACAGGCTGGTCAGTAAATAATGTTGAAAATGATCAGGATCATTTAAATCTTGATATGTATCCAGGTATACGGATAAATTGTTTAGACGGGTTTGTAATCAATCAATCGCATGCGAAACTCGTAGAAAAAACCGAATATGTATTTAAAGGACAAAATTTCGATAAAGGCTCTTTAAATGGAGTACCTTTTGTAATTAGATATCAATTGCCTGAATATATTTTTGATACAACTACAGGTCAACAAATTAAATGTGAAACTTTTAGAGATGCACCACAGTTATTTAAAATGAATAAAATACGAGTATATTCTACGTTATTTGATAGCGGGTCATTTATGTCATTTATACGATTATCCTTATTCATAGATGTAGTCAAAAATTCTCGTAAACAATTAACTGATGATTTAGAAATAGAAACAGATCCGAAACTCGTTGAACCGTATATTCTTACTGATGAAGAACATAAATTTATAGAACAGGAATCAAATGGAGGAAAAATAAATGTTTACGCATGTTCTTGGGTTAATAGCAATATAATTTACAAATATGATCATAATACAAGCAAATTCTTTATAGATTCTAATTTTGTTACATTGAAACCTAATTTTGCATATTTTACAAATTCGTTATTTAAACCAGAACTAAAATCAGACAATAAATCAGCAGTTTCTGTTTTTACCCGTCATGAAATAATCAATTTCGAAGATAAAAATAAAATTGATAAAATGTTAAAAACAGTATCATCGGGAGCTATAGATTATAGACTAAATACTCTTGGTTATACATTTGAAATTACATTGAAAGATATTAAACCTCCTGATATATGGCCAATATTTAATCCCGAAGTCGAGTGTAAAAAATCAAAAAAATCTCCTATGAAAAGTCTATTTGATAATTTAATAAATTCATATTTATATAATTCAAAAACAAAAACCTGGTGTCTAAATGGAAAAAAGGTTGATGAATTGCAGGTACCGTGTAAAAATATAATGGGTTTAAATATAAACAAGAAAACAAAAGGATTAAATACATGTGTAGGTCTGGAAAAAATAATGCCTTCGTGGATTAAAGATATTCCCGCACCAGAAGAAGAAATTATTGTCTATACAGGTAAGTCAAAGAGAAAACTTCAAACAAATCCAGCAGACGAAGAAGATGATAATGGAAATCTCGATAAATCAAAGAAAAGGGCTATTTATCAAGATATTACAAGTCCAACAGTAATATCAAGTTACAATACTGAAAATACATTGAAACTAAACACAGGACCAACAATACATGTAGCTGCATTGATTTCATATAATGATTATATTACAAATAATAATTTTTAGGTCTTGTAGCATTAGTGAAAAAACTTATGTTGCAGTGTATACAATTTGGTAATGATAAACTTTCCTCCTTATTGGCATAATATCTAGCATATTGGTTTAACGGTTTCAATCTTTCGAAACATATTTCACATATGATATTTTCTTTTATTCCTTTGAAAATATATTTGTATGCCACATAATATGGGATTAATTTTTCGGTAATATCCATATTTGTTGGATTCAATTGTTTATTCATGCACTCGAGCCTTTACAGTGTATAAATGTATATCAATGCTCATATACACGTCGTCGACATGAAATTATTAACGTTCACGTCATGGTCATGAACCTCTAAAAACTGAGTATATCTAAAGGTTTGTTCTCGCGCGCGACCTTTCTAGAACTACTTGTTCATAAGTAGAGATAGTTCTATCTCTTCACTAAACCTAACGCGTAGTTCTAGAAATATATATAATATACCTGTACATAGTATAAAATATAAAACTAAAGCTAATATATATAGTTTATATCCTAGGGGGAGGGTTGAGAGAGCCATAAGAAATCAATGGGAGAGAAAAGAGAGGTAAAATTATTGAGCATGATAAATTTCTCATGTTCAATAATTTTCAGAGCGATAAAAAAGTGTTGTGCTATTCATACTATAAGCCTTAACCATTGGATAAAAGATTTATAGAGTTAAAAAATCAAAAGATGAATTATTTAGAAAATGGACAAAGTAATCCACTTTCTTGGATTTCTTTGTCTCATCCACTGGAAGTTACAGAAGAATTGCAATTGAAATTAAATTTAATAGAAAGATTTTTGGAATATAAAAGTAGACTATTTAATGTGTGGATTTTGTGCGGCTTCAAAAGGATGTACTAGTCGATATAGTGATATAGACATCTTTTTTAAATACAAAAAGATATATTCCGACCGTCTACAGTCTTTAAATCCAAAAAGAAATATTAAAGATTATAAATTTGCTTCGGTATATGAGACATTCGAAAATCAAATTTTTAATTTAATTGAATTGGATATATTTTTTCCTGTTCGTTTTGATATAACACAAGATGAATTTGCATTCGAAGTTTAATCGAATTTTGAGGCAGATATTGTCAAAGTGGCCTAGATAATGAAGTATGGAAGGTGGTATAAAATGGATTTTGGGATACTAGCGCCTAAAATGAATTTTCACAGTAGACGACGTAAAATTAAATATATTCTTCGTGCAAATAGACCAATATTATGTTCATCACCTAGTTTAAAGATATTATTGAAAAAAATTCAATTACATCTAATAACTTTCAAACATTCCCCATATTTGAAGGTTCTGGTTTTTTATCTCGTTGGCAAAAATGGGGACATTTATCTTCAATATTCAATATTTTTAAGTTGAAATTTTAAGTTTTTATTTTTTGTACAAATTTTTGCAGAATAAAAAAATGATTTGTATTCATTGAAGATCTTTAATCTAGTGATTTTTCGTACGCCGTGTCGCAGAAACCATTGCAATTCATATGATTAGAAAAAAAGAGACAGCACCAAAAAAATAACTTACAAAGTCAATTGGATATAAATTACGAATTGAACCGACGTCTACATGTAGCGATTTTAAAAGTTTTGTTGGTATAGATCCAGGAGCGAGATACTCAACAGATATACTCAACACAAGTTTATATTTTATTAGAATTTTCAAGGGAAAGTCTTTCTAGTAAAGATTGTTCCCTTGTTAAAAGGTTATAACCGACGAATATTCGGTACCTTTTGTAATCTTTAGTGATCAGTTGTTGGTCACTAAAAGGTTAATAATCTTCCTACCGAAATAATTATTCATATAATGGAATTTCTTCCAACTCGTGATCTTCGCAATTGTATATTTATAAACGAACCACTATCTTCCATTGCTAACAATATTATACAACAACGCAATATATTTCGCCCAACGACTGATGTTACTACTACTCCTGGATGGACAACTGATGTAGCCAATTGATAGAATGAAAGAAACAGCAATCAGCATAAAAAACACTTATTTTTATATGGGCCTACCAACATTGGAAAAACTGGCTTTATTGAAAAAATGTTTCAAACAGTTTGTCAAAGCGTATATTGTCTAAACGAGTGTCCTTTAAAATTTTCTTTGTTGAAAATAAAAATTCATAAACCAGCAATATTGATAATTAATTATTTTATTTACGAAGAATGTGATTATGAAAATTATTCATATTTAAAAATGTTTTTAAATGGAAAATTTGGTATTCAGCATGTGATAATGATATCAAATTTTCCTCCAAATATGTTTTTCAGTTGCTTTGAACAATTATGTATTATAGAAGCAGGAAAAAAATAAAAATTTATTAAAAATCTGATATTTCCAATTTTTGTCCATCTCATCATCAGGTATTGTTGCCAAAATTTCAATAATTGCATCAAGTAACTTATTAACTTTTGTACAATTTTCAGATTTGACCATTATGCTCTTTTATAAATTAGAAAGTTAATTTATTTTGAAGAAATTGTTTTTGTATTATACTTAAAATACTATCACATAATACAGTGGAATGATTTAAGCTTAATTCCATAACAATGTTTTCATCCCAGTTATTTCCGATAAGAATAACAGCATGTATATCAGTCAATGATTTATATTTTAAATTACACACTGCACAATCAGAACTTAATGTTATCACACTATCTATTTTAAATGGTTGTGTTTTTGCAGACAAAACATTTTCTATAGTTTTTAATTTATTTAGACTAGGAATTGTCTTTATATCTGTATAATTAAAATCATCGCATATTATTCTATCATATTCACTATTTGTCTCACCATGAAAACCCGTCGAAGAAGACGACGATGGTGAAGATACATCATTACCCATGAATTCTTGATGAACTGGTATTGTTGCTACAATTTGTCGTTTTCTATAAATTGTAACTTTTCTATTAAATATAATAGTAGCTTTTAAGCCGGGTACTACACCAACAGTTACAGTACAGCCACCTGAATAACATTTCAACGGAACAGATGGATCAAATTGTGATAAAATATCAGCTTCATCTAGAAATATACAAGAAAAACTCAAACGCTGGAGAATTCGACGAATAACTATCGTCGGTATTATGCACCCCGTATATCCAAATTTTATTTTAAATAAAATTACAATATTTTCAGAAGATGAATCTAATAGGCCATTTTTAGTATAAGTTGATATATCATGATATACGTCTATAGTGTCATAGTCAGAATAATAGTCATATATTATCTGTAGTCCTTTAGTGACAATATCAGAAAATAAAGGCCTTCTAATGAGAATAGCTACATCACATCCGTTCATTTTCATAGGTGTTAAAATATCAGATGTATTTTTAGATTGTAACCAACGAACTCTGTTGGAAACATCTACCTCTGTATTATACTTATTAACTCTATCTAAAATATCTTTAGTGAGTACAGGTATATCATTTGTAGGTTCTGTTTTTAAATTACTATTTGAATTGAAAGTATAATCTGTTAAATTAAATGATGTAAATCCACTGACACATTTTGTCATATTATTGTCAGTGTCTTTAAAAATAGGATCTATAATTTGGCGCAATAATTTTAAAACTGTTTTTTGTTCATTATCACGTGTAATACAAACCATTCGTAAATATTCATTAGATGATACTTTTTGTATATCTGGTGTATTATTATTTTTATAAAAACATAATTCATTATCAAATGTGTATGTACAATCTATAAATGTTATAAAATATATTTTTCCGTGTAAATTCACTATAATTGATGAATTTGATGAGCGTTTAATTAAATTGTCAATCGATAGAACAGATAAAATAAAATCATTTACAAACGATGTATGTATCAATCTATTTGAACCATAACAATATAATTCTTTCGATTCTAGACTGGTTTCTGGAAAACTAAAATCAAACCAATCACAACATTTAATAGCTTCCGTAAATTTTATATTATAATTGTTACTTACACATAACCCCAATAAACGCATATAAACAAATAATGAAGGATCTAATTTACGTTTGAATTCTAAATCGGTTACTAATAATGAATCATTTGTATTTAAAAATGGGTTTGTCGTAATAACATCAAATAGAATATGTTTCATTGCACAAATATTTTTATCTATATGATTGTTATATCCTATTGATGATATATCATTTCCAATGGGACGTAGTTCCATTTTTAAATCTCCAATACATACAGATGCTGTCACAAAAGTAACACATCGTTCAATAGCTTCGCTACAAGATAAAAAAATATTTCTATTTGAAGTACATATTATCGAATGAATTTTTTCAATATATCGTCGAGCTGATTGATAATTTTTACCGCATGCATAAGTTAACCGTCCGATCAATAAAAATTTATAAATCTCATCATATTCAGTTGTTATATCTGTACTACTACTTATCGACGACCGATACATATTATTGATATCTTTTCTTATCATTTCAATCAAAATAAAATTTTATATATTTAGGAAGATTTGTAGAATTATTAAAATTAGTTATTAATCCTAAATCCGTTCCAGAAATTGGGAAAACAACTTTTTCCAATAAAAACATATTTTCTAGGTTATTAATCAATTGTTCATTTATATAAAAACATGAACCATTAAAATCCATTGGTCTCTCAGGTTTGTATATATATACAGCAACTTCTTCTCCTTCTTCTATAGTTTCACCAATTGGTTGTTTATCATATCTTATGACAGTATGATGAAGTAAGTTTAATCCAACCTTTTCACCTGAATTTGTTTCAAATCCCTGACAAAATCCCCGGGTTGCACAATCATCGGTTATTTCATTTAAATCATCGTAATTTTTTATTTTAGAAATAGTAAATGGTGAATGCGATTCGTAATCATTTGATGATTGTATAGTTTTTGCAATCATATTTTTTTCACTATCATCAGTTGTTAAAGTAGCCCTTATTTTAATTTCATCATTATTAACTATTGGTATTTTAAATACTAAAATTAATTCAGAGTGTTCTAGGAACCAGTTGATAAGTTTCTTACATATGTCATCTATATTATCTATAAATTGTTTGAATGGTTCCATATCAGAAACAGTCAACGTAGTCCCCGATTTATGGCCAATGAGATATGGAAATTGTACAGATATATACTTTAGAACTAAAAATACGGTGAATCCATAAATAAAATATTCATCATGTCTATTATCTTTATTTTCTATTAAATTCAACAATTCAAAAATATTATTTGGGCATGATTCAATTGGACAATATTGATTTTTGAATGAAATATACTTCCAAATTAAACCATCATGTTTTATAAATAGTTGATTTCTAGTTTCTCTCAGATATATAATCATACGCTCATCAAATACTATTCTTGTATTTGGATCTAAATGTGTTTTAAATTTACATAATCCAGCCGATTGAACTAATATTAGATCAGTTAGATTGATTTGCGTTGTCATTTTTCTTATTTCTCAACGTTCTATCCATTGTACGAATCTGATAAGTTAGGCGTGTTGCTTGTATAATGAAAATCTTGATCTATTATTTGTTGTTCGGATTTTATTGCTTGTGCAGGAATTGGTATATCGGAGAAATCTATTTGATGAATAGAGTCTACATCCATTTTCATCAAAGGTTCAAGTTTTGTAACTGTATATGTTTTAGGACCTTTTGTCTTTTGATTAAAATTTAAATTTACTACAGAATTCAAATTACTTGTTTCACTAATATCGTTCATTACTAGAGGACGATTAAAAATTATTTCATTTTTTATTGGTTCCATTTCTAATTCTGTTTTTACATTCTGATCTATTAAAAATAACCTACCAGTCGATGTTTCATATGACCGCTGTTGCATGTTTCCATTTTTAAATATTGCAGCTTGTGTTAATATGATACCATTTTTTGTATCTACAAAACATGGATTAATTTCAGGATCAAAAAATGTGCCATATAATGGAATTGAATTTGATGATATTTTTAATACTAATGTTTTCCAGGCTTGAAGAAATCGGGTTGGCTCGTCACCAGTTTTGGTTTTAATATGTATCATTATTAGTATTTGCTTCTTAGTATTTTGAGATCTGAATTATAATTAATTGAAATGTTATCCCCACTACCTCCATTTTTTGATTGTTTCTATAACAACTAGTCGAAATTTATGAAGAAGGTGTGCACTTTCACGTCCTGATCGTGGAATCAGCCAATAGAATTGCTTCATTTGACATATGGGAGGAGCTACGGGGTATATATACACGTTTGCTCTCGCGCGCGACCTTTCTAGAACTACTTGTTCATAAGTAGAGATAGTTCTATCTCCTCGCTAAAGCTAACTCGTAGTTCTAGAAATATATACTATAGTATATATAGTATATAATACTAAAGATAATATATATAGATTATATCCTAGTGGGAGTGTTGAGAGACTCATAGAGAATCAATGGGAGAGAGAAAAGAGAGGTAAAATATTTCTATAGATTCATAAAAAAAAATTTCAGAGCTCAAAGAAAAATATTTTCAACTCATAGATCGATTTTATTATCGACCATGTCTGCAAAGGGAAACAATGGAATAAAATTTTAAATAATTATTTCTGGTCACTATAAAATAAAATTTTCAATTTGTAACACAAAATTATTTTTGAAAAAAACAGTTATATGAAAAAAATCCAAGAAAAATATAACATAAAAATCAATTATTTAAATGAATATTAATTTTGGTGACTGAGTTATATGTTACCAGAAATTCAGTGAAATGGCATACAAATATTATAATAGAGGAATAACACTAATAAGCAGCAACAAGCTGCTGTTTTGAAAATAGCCTCCATAAGTTCCAAAGGCTCCATCTCCATATATAAAATCAATTAATTAATTTTATATCAAAAATGTTTTAGATTTTACAATCATTTGGAATTGCGTGCTGAATTTGTAGACCTTCAAGAATATATAGATAATACCAAAATCGATTTAATTATGGAACAACATGTAATGATTCAATTATTAAATAATCTTAATATACAGTATGTATTTTTAAATGGTGGCAAAATGTATAAAATTTATAAAAAAAGGAAAATACAATTTTTCTAAAATATTTTCTCTCTCCAAGTGCTATAATACATGGGTGGTGTTAATGGTGTGTGGTGTTAGCGTCAGTACACTAGTGATGATAGTACAGAAATTTTTTTTTAAGAATTTCGAAAAATATTTCACCTCTCTTTTCTCTCTGCCATTGATTCTCTATGACTCTCTCAACCCTCCCACTAGGATATAATCTATATATATTAGTTTTAGTATTATATATGCTATTATTATAATAACACGTGGTCGTGGAATAATTTTTCAAAAAATACTAGTTCTATTCATAGATCTACGGCAAGGTCTATTCATAAATCTACGACAAGGTCTATTCATAAATCCACGACAAGATCTATTCATAAATCTACGATTAGTTCTATTATTCTTTCTATCAGTAGATCTACAATTAGTTCTACTTGCATGTCTATTATTCGTTCTATAAGTAGATTTACGATTATGTCTATTATTCATTCTATCAGTAGCTTTACAATTAGATCTACTTGTATGGCTATTATTCGTTCTATAAGTAGATTTACAATTATTAGTTCTATTATTCATTCTGATTGAATCTTCGAATAAATTCACAATAAAATTAATAATAGACCAATAAATAATATTATTTTTTATCCAGATCTTTTGATAACACTATTTTTGAGAAGAGAGTAAAAATAATATAGAAAATACATTTAATTATTAGATGTATATGTTTTAACCTTTGATTACCCGATGTTCCATTTTGGGAACAAATATTTGTTATGAAAAAGTACAGATTGTATTTTAGTCC
>JAQFXV010001484.1:0-13340 GCA_034694065.1 Camisia spinifer | reverse complement strand
TCACTTTTTTTAATATAATAAATATGTAATCAAATGCAAACTTGTTTAGAATTTGAATTTCTGACAAACATTTTGTCTAATTAACAATTCTTTTTAAAACAGATAATTATTTGAATGTGAAGAGAATTTAAAGGATTGAAAAGTATAGTGACTAAAAAATAGGATTTGAAAAAAATGTTAATAGAATTTATAAGTTGTGATAGGATTTAGCATTAAAGAGAAATAGAAAAATGCAGTTTCTGTTAGTGGTGTCTCACAGTTATGAACATATTGTGTTAAGAATGGAATTTTTGGATAATGAGAACAGCTTTGGTTTTATTTAAAGAGTGAATGTGTGCGTGAAAAGAGTGTGAGATAGAGGGGAGAGAAAGGGGAATAAATATATGGGGGTTTGGGATAAATGAGAAAAAGGAGAATTTGTATTATTTTAGTGAAAAAGGAATAAAAGCATAGAAATAGGTTCTTATCGGGTGAGGTATATATTGAGAAATGGCTGAACATTGTGATGGTGTGATTGCCCCAAATGTAATGGTTAGGAATGTTGGGATTGATAAGACTGAAAGAGAAGCTAAAACTAAGAGATTTGGTTTGGAATTATAGTGAATGCAAATATAAATCGCCTCTCAGTATAACACAGTTTAGGTGACCCCTATCCTAAAGGCATCCACTATTAGCTAATGCTAACTCTTTTTAGAATAACATTTTCACTGCACCACAAGTTTGAACCAAAATCACATCAAAATATATTATACAAAAGTCACCGGTCTCTGCATTACACGCTTTGGAATTAATTTTCAAACTCTATATAATTATTTCGTTTCCATTTTTTGATGGCTTACAATCTTTAAGACTCTGTTAAGTTCAATACAATTAAAGAGGAAAAGATTCAACAGAAATAGTTGTATTTTTTATCAACAAAATAATCTCTAACAAATAGGGGAGAAAACTAAGAGAAAAATAGGAAAGAATGCAAAACATTTGACATAATAATAATAATGATAATAAATAAATACCTCTGAATATCCATTAGCAATAAGTATTTGCAACAATTGTCGCGATAGTAACTCTTTATTATCAGCAATCAGTCCATTAGATGATGGAATGAGAGCCGAATAATTAGAGCTAACATTAGAGGTTGAGCTAACAGAGCTTCCGATTCCCGACGTTTGTCCGGGAGAAGAACTGGAATCACTAGTACTCGAGGCACTACTGGTTGGTCTATCATTATTAGCGAATGGCTGTAAACTAATCCTAATTTCATGCAATGCTTTCTCACGCGCCGCTCGAGCAGAAGACTTACTCGGCTGAACACAATTACTACCATTATTAACATTTATTGAACGTGTTGTTGTTGAGGAAGAACTAGTGGTTTGGACACCATTTACATGATTAGAAGTGTGGTCAATATTATTAATGCCATTAGAAATCAACTGATGAATAACAGGCACAGAATCGGTTGATTGATGTTTAATACTATTACCACCACTACTACTGCCACCGATAGTACCCGTGGCTGTCGGCAAACCAATTATCTGTAGATCTTTATTGGAATCATGATATGATGGATGTAATGATGGACTGGTTTCTGATGTAAAGCCGTTGGACTGTATTGTTGTGACATTTTGTTTAGGGTTATTATTAGTGATAACTCTATGAATTGAATGACCAATTTGTGATTGTTTTGCAGGTAGTAATTGATGCAAATTGGTATTGGTATGAACTGTGCCCTCTCGACGAATCATAGGTCACAGTGAAAGCCTATTTAGGCCAACACTTCTTTCCAATTTTTTCCAACTGTTATTTATATTATTTCTTAACTCTCTTTCAGCTCCAAAAATTGCGATTAAAATAATATAATTAACTCTTATATAACGAATCATTTGTTATACTTTTTACGATATTTTTTTTGCTTATTATTTAATACCATTTATTAATTGGTATTAACTTTTGTCGATTGGATTAACTTTTTTTTATATAAATGATATATAAATATATGCTTTTAAGCGATAACTTTTCGTATGGTTATTATGAATAAAAATATTTATATTAATAGGAAGACTATATTTAAATGATTAGTTAAATTATTAATTAAATTATTAATTAATCGATGATTAATTAGTTAAATAACAAATTTAAGGCACTATTTGTTATTGCAATGAACGGACCAATAGTTATAAGATTAAAATAGAGAAAAATGTGAAATCCATTTGCGGTGAGAACCAAATACCTAAACAATGACAAAACACATAACAGTTATTAAACATTTTTAGATTCTCTGGAATTCAACTGATTAGATAACTATATATAATAAAGAATAAATTATTTGTTAAGAGAATGAGACTTTTCAGTCTATTATCTAATGTACGGATAAATACACTTCAAATGTCTATTGTCTTCATGTGTTTGGTTTGTAGTGAACTCAACGATATCTCTATTCATTTTATACCTATTTATCGTCTATTTCTTAATATTTCTTTTCATTAAATCTTTTCTCTTTCTCAACAATTTTCAAAACAATCTGAAATCAAAAGCCATTCATTATTACAAAACAGGATATTATTAGAAATATGTTTAAAACTCAAATATTTTCATTTAATCTAAACTTATATATTAAACAAAAATTTGAAACTAAAAGCATTTGAATTATTTGATGTATTAATAGCTTAAATAAGAGCACATTCTTATCAATCGCTAAATAAATAACTCATTCAAAAGGCATTTAATCGCGATTTTGACTCAAATTCAAAGCTTTTCAAAACTCAATCAAAAGTTTCAAACAAAACATAAAGAATTACTTAAGCATTAAATAAGTTGTTAATAATAAGAGATTGAAACAAAACGTTAAATAGAGTAAAAACAAATAATTAAATATATGTTTGTTATAAAATAGTGAGAATTGCGGCGCAAATAATCAGTCCTTGAATTGCATTCCATTAGAAAGAGTGCAGAGAAACAAATATTTGTCAAAAGATGAGAATAAGGGATAATACATATCAATTGCTTTTATGTCACATACCTTTCCGTCAAATCATTATTAGTTTAATAATAAGTTTAACCATTTTTATAGTTTCTTCAATATTACGAAACAAAACAATCAATAATTTAGTTTTCGATTACATTATTGACAAACAATTGATTTGATAGAGAAATGCGTTCAAAAAATAGACCAAAATATTTGGATATCTTATTAATGAGTAAATAAATTATTTAAACCAAAGAAATAACTGAATGATAACTGTTTTGTTGGTTTTGTTTTATTACAACTTTGAAGGCACTGAAGAATAATATTAATAATAAATAAAAGAAAACAATTGTAGAGCAAAATATGAATAATAATATTTATTAAATTAATTGTTAAATAATAGAAATTGAATTAAATGAGTAGTTATTAAACAAATAATAAGATGTAATATTAAATTAAATTTACAGTTAATATCAATATTATTAATATATTATTATAAGTAATGTTATATATATTGATAACATTCGTGGCACTCACTCTTTGCACTTAAATCTCATTTAAAAGCATAGATTTTACTCAATTCAATAGCAAATCTCATTCAAGCCATTCAATGGCCATTTTCTTAAACATTTCAAAATTTTCTCATTCATTTCAACGCAAAAGATAACAACTCTCCGAAACAGAGCTCAATAATAACAACGCATGCGCTCAACATTGGAATTATAATTGTCAAGCTTTGCATTCCTTTCAGGCATTACGTCTTTCAATAGGGATTTCAATTTATTTTTGTTGTCAACACTATTTATGTATTTATTGATAATATTATTTCTTGTAAGACATGTGCGTTTATTATGGTTTTTAATTTTGTTTCAATGAGTCAATCATTTTGAATTTCAATCAATTTTATATCATTATCAATATTTACCTCTGAATTAATTACTTATTAATAATTAATATATTTTGTAAGTATCTTAGGATTCATTCAATTTTTCAATTTTTATTTTATTAGTATTTCGACTGACTTTTCACTTATTATTAGCTTTTATTTTTGACTTTTGATCAATTGATTTGTTTATTGACAAACAATATGAAAATAAAAATTATTTAATAATTTGTATGAAATATAGTATAGATTATTGAGTTTTAGTCAAAATATTGTCAAATTGTTTTTTAGAGCGAAAATATTGATTTATTTACAAAACTTTCTAATAGATATTTTTTATTTAAAGTAATAATTAGTTATTTGGATGATATGGATATCGATAAGTTTTATAGAATAATTGGCGCATCCATTAAACGAGTTTATGGTTATTATATTACAAGAACTATTCAACGATTTAATGTTGACAATAAAGCTGAAAAAGTTCTCGAAAAACAATTAGAAATACCTCGAACTGCGCCCAGACATGAAGGAACGGATCAATTGTTCAAACAAATAGCCGAAGGTTTCTATTTCGTAGTAATTTCTCAAATAATTGAATAACTTTTCATTCAAACGCTTAATAATTATTTAAATTAATTATTTTATAATAACTTACAGCAAATCCAAAGTTTAGATTACAATTAGAAGAAAGACGAGAAGATTTATTGAGTCGTTTAAAATCAGTTAAAGTTGTTTCAAAAGATATTGAAATGAGTGAAGAAGAGTTGAAAGAAATGGAATTAATGAAAGAAAAGGTACGAAATCGTTTGCCTCAATCACGAGAGGGAAGTATTCTTCCAATGCATGCATTTTTTGAACCCGAAAATGTACCAAAAGGTAGAATTAGTCTTTTCGGTGCCATTGATTTTATGGGAAAACACCATAAATCTCCTGAAGATCAGAGTTCAGAAAAAATTGCAAAACAAACTAATATGAAAGTTGAAGACGTGGACAATATTCTAAATTATTTTAAACCATTCTATAAGAGTGGGGGCGAAAGTATTAATAAAGTTCAAGAGCGAGAAATGATTGGTTATCTATCATTGGATAGAATCACAACTTTTCTTAAGCCTCAAAAATCAGTTTCAAATGAAAGAATAGAGGCTAAGAGTGACGACTCGTCAAACAGTAATCAGGATTCAAAACAAGTTAATGAGAAAAAAGATCAATCAGTTTGAGAAAGAAATAACTGACATATAATTTAAATGTTTGGCACAGAATTAGGTAAAAATATTTTTTATTTATCAATATATTGTCGTTTTCTTTAATAAATCATTAAATGATTTGTCATTTAGAAAATCTTAATTCATATCAACTTTATTGTTGATAAAAGTGATGTTAAGTTTTCTGTTGCGAAAAAAGAGTGAATTGAATCACAATTGTATTTAGAAATCGTTACACAATCTAAATATAAAATTCATTGCATGAAAATTGTGTAAAAGGAAAACATCAATCATTAAAATAATAATAATAATTTATACAATTTAAATGTATTAAACATTGAAAAAACTGTATAATTTATATAAAATTTAGAAAACTTTGTGATTCATTGTTTTAGGAAATTAATGATTAATCTAAATGTATATAGAAATGAATAAATGCATAAATAAATAACGATTGAGTTTATATGGGATCTGTTTCATTAGTCGTATTAGAGTTAGAGTTGAGAAGCGATGCGTTACCACTCGTCATATCCCATCTCCATATAGTTGAATCGTCGCAAACACATAATAATATAGTTCCGTCTGAATTAAGACACGTCTGTCTTATAGCTGTTGTACACTTCGGATGAGTTAGTGTTGTACACCTTATTATAGTTCAATCAATCTTTAATTTTATATTTAATTAACATTATAAACAAATTTAGTCTTAGTCTTAATTATAGGCTATAGTTAATAGACTATACAATCCAATGGTTTCACAACTGTAACCATTGGCTTATATGTTAAGGTTTAGTGAATAAATATATTGAAAACAATTAAAATTAATCTAAAAATTTCGGTTATGGATAATGTATGAAAGAATTTGTTTGAAAAGATGAACCAAAAAATACTGTTTATTGGGAATGAAAAATACTATTTATTGGGAATGAAAAATACTATTTATTGAGAATAAAAAATACTACTTATTGAGAATAAATAGTTTAAAACATAATAGAAATGAATTGTAAACCTTGGACTAGTGGTGTCGTCGACATCAACGTCCCAGACATTGACTTTTCCATTTTGATTACCCAAAGCCATGATTTTTTGTTCGGCATCCATAGAAAACCTCATAAACCAAATGTCACATTCTTTATATTCAAATTTATGTATTAAAGTTGATGAAGAATCGCTTGCATACTGTTTATGTAATTTAATATCATTTTCATCTTCTAATTTCCCGGGTTTCCAACAGACGATTGCGTTCTCACATGACTTTGAAAGTACAAAATTTCCGAACCAACGAACACAGTCAACATAATTACGATGAATATCTCTTGTTGTAAAGCATGGAAAGTGATCTTTAACAGTACTGAACGGAGTATTAGTTTTACTTCCGTTATAACTGTATGATTCGTGAATTGCTTTTTGAATACTTTCTTTATCAAGTGACCAAATCTTAAGGGAGTGATCCATTCCACAGCTTATTATCTTATGTCCTCTTAAATGGAAATCAGCTGAAAGTACTTCATCTCTATGACCCTCAACTCCACCAAATATGGCCACACATTGATCAGTCTTTATATTCCATAATCTTAATGAATGATCTTTACTGACAGATAGTAATAGATTAGGATCTAATGGACTTATTTTGAGATCATTGATGGCATTGCCTGTAAAAGAGAAATAATTGAAAGAAAAGAAAAGATGAGAGAATTGTGAAATGAATGCAAACCGTGTCCGATATAATGTTTAATGCATTGCATGCCAGCATTGCTGATAATTCTAATGATACCCCGATTGCCGGCAGCGGCTAATAATGGAAAGCCGGTCACCTCATCATAACTCCAGGCACAGGTATAAAAACTTTCTTCAGCATCAGTATCGGCATAACATTGAACTAAACGAATGGCTCCATCTTTAAGACACTCGTAAATAGAGATCCGATTACTGCCAACGGTTGCGAAATAGTTTTCGCCTTCAGGTAAGTGTTGGTTGAATTGAACCCCAAATATGGGACATCTGTGGTCTTCTTTTAACCAATAAGAGAACTTGTACTGTAATTTTGAATGTTTATACTTTGGCACTGATTTATCTGTTTTTGTTTTAGTTGATGTGGAAGAAGATAATGAATCTGTTGTTTGTTGAGTAGAAGGACAGCTCTTCTTCTTCTTATTGTTTGATTTATTAATAGAACTTAACTTAATATCAGAGTTGGTATCACTGATAGCGCTGCTATTTCTTCGCGAAGAATTTCTGGTAACGATTCCTGCTTTTGATTGACTGCTATTGAGAGTGACTTCTGTTTCATCCTTATTATCAAACATTTAATTAGTAATAATTAATATAATAGTAAACGACTCACCCCTTCGTCGGAATCAATTGATGTATTCTTCAAACCATTCTTTCTTTTATCACTATTTGTTTCAGTTTCCAATTCATCAGTATTTGTCTCATTCATTACTTTAGACATGTTTTTATTGATAGAATTCAACTAAAAATTCAAGTCTTTTTCAATCAATAACTTTTAGTTAAGTTTTAATTAATAAATAAACTTAAGACTCACCACATTTCGAAAAAAGGAAATCATTCACCAAATCATATATGATATGTTTGAATGCATTCTATTATAAATTGACAATAATTAACATCTTTTGTTCCAAAGACTCAAAAGTTTTTATTATACTTTTTGTTTCCAACAAATGCTTCACTTAATTATCAATCATTTGGTTATTTTATAGGAAATAAATTGCATTAATTTTTAGCTAAATTTTGTTTAAAACTCTTATTTATGACTTGAAAAGATTTCAGATTATAATCAATTAATTGAATCAATCAATCAATTAATTGTTATTATTATTAAAATAATAATTAATTTGGTTTGAATTTCTTGAGTTAAGAGTATTTCATTTGAGTCACAATAGCATTGAACTCAAATACACCCCAAATAGTCCCGCCTTTTCTATACAATCATATTAAAAAATATCATATAATTAAATACAGTTTACACTCAATTTAAATTATGTATTCAATGATCACATTTAAGTGATTGATTGGGATTTTATGTTAGATTATTATTTAATCAAAATAATCATAAGAAAAAAATCAAAATTAAACGAATAAACGGATAAATATTTCCTAATAAATGATATTTAATAAAAATGGTTTAAACTGTATATTGATAAGAAAAGTGTTTAGTGATTGAAACAATTCAGTACTTTTATAAACTAACCCCCACTCGAAACACATCCCATTTTACAGGTTTAAAATAGGCTTAAATCAATGAATTGAGTTGACTCTGGATTTTGATGATTAATTTGATTTAAACCCAGATCATTAACACGTGTTATATCAATATCAATAAACATAGCATTTAAGGCCTAAAATCATTAGTAATGCAAACTTGATAGACATTTAATATAAATTAAACTTATTCTTAGTTAATAAATAAAATGCGTTCACTAGTAATGAGTCCGTGGACTGACTTAACAGAATTGGAAGCAGTTTATAATTGTATTTATAATAATGATAATAACAATTTCGATTATGAAAAGCTATTATATGCTAAAAATATGTTAACAATTTGGTTGAGAAGAATGGAAAATAATAGTGAAATAAATGTGAATTTAATGGCAACAAAAGCAATATTAAATGCATTGATTGAAGACAATAAGAGAGAAGTGGGTTGCGATCAAAGCCCTATCTATTCATTATATGGTAAGCATTAATAAATTTGATGTTTAATTGAGTTAATGAGAAATAATTTGTATTAAAAGCTCTATCAGTGATACGATTCTGTACTGCAATCTCTCAATATTCAAATGAGAGTAATATGAAAAGTGTAAAGCGTTTGGCGAACAGGTATTCATGTCCCCAATGGATCATTGATTGTCGTCATTCACTCTGTCATTCATCACATAATCAGCCATCGATTCAAGAGTTAAGAAGTGCGTCACTCATTGCAATCAATTGGTTAAAACAGTTCTTTTGGCTTCAAATAATTGCCAATAATAATGATAATAATTGTTTCGAATTAATTGACAAATTCATTAATATAAATGAGATTAAAATTAGGAAAAAGTTCAAAAACGAAATAATTTATTCATTGAAATACTTTAAAAATGAATTGATTTCATCTCTTGTTAACCATTTGACAGATACTAATAGTTGTAATTATAATAAGTTAGCGATTAATTATGAATCGCTTAAAATCCCGAAATCATGTTTAAGAAAGTTTGCGCCCATTTTTTCTATAGTTAATAATCATAATTCGTTATCAGTTTTGTTATATTTATTGACCGATAAATTTGATTCTGAAAACCGATCGATACGTCACTTGGCTTTGAGTTGGTTTTCATCAGTTATGAAAGCAATCAAATCAGATAATAAATTATCTAAATTTCAACGCAGTTTCACATCAATTACTTATAGTTTAGTTATGCCTAAAATAGAATGGATTCGACTCTTGTATAGAGTGGCAAAACATCCCAATCAATACACTTCAACTCTAATTGCATTAATTGCTCCCATTGTTAATGATTTGATATCAGAAGCAAAGATTCAAAAGATGATTGATTTGTCGAATATATTTTCTGATCAAAATTATTGTCAAAATGATGAGGAAATGGAAACCAGTGAAGAAGACTGTAATATTAAATCAATTAAAGACTTAATTGAATCAATTGATGGCAATAATGGAAAGGAATTCGACATAAATGGTGAGAAATATTTATATTTTTACTTTTATAACATTTAGTTAAGACTTTATTTAAACTGAACTTAATATTAGATTAAAAATAAAGGATTTTGCAAACAAAACAATAGTTGAATATGCTATAGATTTATGTTTTTTGTGCATTTACAGCAATCAAGACTTGAATTTATATATTTTGCTTCATATTTTCAAACTCTAATCTTCATTAAACTTAATCTAAAGATCAATATTTAAGTTATGAATATTTTTGCACAGCTCTGCATAATTGCTTTCGAATTAGTATTTGTTGTAAGTTTAGGGGTATTTCAAAAACAAAATAATCACGAATTTTTAATAATTTCGAATTAATTTCCAGGTATAATGTCTTGTGTTATCTTTTTGTAACTGAAAATAAGTTAACATAATGAAAATGATCGCTCATTTTTGACACATAAGTTGTTGCGCACTATATTTTAAGGTTATTTTCTCGATAGCTTACAATACCATAATTTAATAGGATTTCATTTCTCAAATATTTATAATAATAGGTTTATACTATGTCTAACATCATAAATATTAATAGTTAATTATAAATATGTGATTAAACATTTTCTAATCGCTCAATAAAATGCACGAAATTTTAAATTAAAAACTTATTTTTATTATTAGATACAACTGATTGGTCGCGAATTAGTTTGGGTTCAACTTATATCCACTCAATTCATGAATCTATATAATCAGTATATTAGTAATTATTATTTATAATCAACTTTTAGATTGAAATATATTATCTTTATTTTAAAATTTTCGATTAAATATTGAAAATTGAAAATATTTACATATTTTGAACATTATTTGGTACTATAATTTGTTGTTCATTAAAATGTGTTATGCATTGAAATTTGAATAATAAAAATGGTTTAATCATAATAATAACGTCTATTATTTGCTGAATTGGATGCATACAATTGCATATTATTTATATTTTCATTATCACCTCTATTGATAGCAGAATCGCTATATCTATAGTCGTCTTCATTGATATTTCGGTTTGGATTAGGCTCTTATCAATCAAATAAATTGATTAAACAATAAGATTTGGCACATTTTTTATAAAATTTGGAGAACTTACTGATGATTGGGAAAAAAGGTTGAATTGTTGCGAAACGAGTGTCCAAATTATGAGCATATCTTTTATCTAATTGTCGCTCTTGATTATCGAACGCATTGAGAATATGTTGTTTGATTTGGTTATCAATCATGACATGCTGGTTATCATTATCTGGTTGTCTCATGTCATTGATATATGAATTACGAGGCGGTTCGTTAACCATTAACATAACGTCAGCCGGATTTGCATTAGGTTTGATTGAGGGTTGATTTGTTGTTATTTTTGCTATAAATCCTATGTCCGGACCTGCAGTGTATTCAACCTGAAAGCAAATCAATTTGTATGAAATGTAATATATCTTAAATTTTCACATTACACGTCTGTAAATTCCATTAGAGTCCATATATCCATAGCTGCCCTTAACATAGCCGTCTTCATCACCTATACATTTACAACAATTACACTATCTTTCAATCTTCAATATTAATGGCAATACGTCTTTCCATACATGCATTACAAACCTTTTTCCTGTCTGTCTTGTTTGTTACCATATCCATCATCTATATTATATTCAAACTGATAAGGCATTGGCTTCTCCTGTCAAACATACAAAATTAGCTCTTTTTTACAAAACTTTCTAATTTAATATTTTCTACTTTATATTCTGAATGATAAGATCTTGATTGTTGCTGATTATTGGCCTCAACAAAGTCTCTCGTATTTGATGCTTCATTTTCTTTATTGAACTGGATATACATCTGATTGTATGGATCGTTATTTTCAAACTGACAAATCACACAATGCATCGAAAACAAATCGACGCATAATATTAACCCGAGTCTTAACTGAAAATTGAAATGAAAAAGTTAATTAATATAGAATTTCGAAGCGATCATCAAATACTGCTAAATTTCAATTTAAAAGAATATCTTTGCTTAATTCTTTTGCATTCAAAATATATGACATCAAACTTTTAGATATTTTTAAGAAAACATTGCTTTAAAGTTTCTATAGATATGAACAGAACTCACAATTGATTTATTAATAACTTATTATATAATAACTTTCAATACATTATCATAACTTTTTGCTCTATTATTTGAAATAAACATATTGAAGATTTTTATTTGACAAAAACTATTACAAAGCAAATCAAATTTATATTTTTTCTCTCAAATTAAAAGAATGTTATTATTCTTCAAATGTCAATTAAATTTGAATTTTTTCAAACATTTAACACAATTCCACCGCACATACTATGCCTCTAAGGCTTGTAACTTATAATCTAAGTTATAAAAATCATTGACACTTATTTATGAAAGTTTGAAAAAACTTTCGGTTGTACAGTCACGCCGAGAAAAGCTTGCAGATTAACTAATTATTCATTCTGATAACGCTTATTATTTCATTCATTCATTTGTGTTTTAATTCTTTATACAGAGGTTTTATTCAACGAAATTCAATAGAACTCTTGTTATGCAAAGATTTTTTTCTTCATACAAATTCTTTTACCTTTGTTACAATTCATGAAAAGCCGAGCACTTATTCAATAGTTTATATTTGAATAATTCTGAAGGATCTTCAAAGCAATCGCAACTTTAGGAAATTGTTATTTCTCGACAAAGCTCTTTACTCACAGTTTATTCAATCCTATTGTATATGTATTATCACATTACCGAAGAAATAGCACTTAAATAAGGTATAAGAAACTGAAAACTAGCTCTTTTACTGTCATTTTTATGGTGTCTTTCCTAAAGGCCGAACTGCATAAGGCCGAACGCCAAATGCCGGAAAACCCAAAAGCCCGAAAATATTTCAATAAATGATGTTTTAGACTTAAAACTCATTATTTGAATAACTGATCAGTTGTTAACTTATTTTTATCCTAATTCTCATATTATATAATTTAGAAGAATAAAATAATTTATCTTCAACTATTTCTTTAAAAGGAAAGCTGAAATGAATAATAGTACCTAAAAATCAAAGTTCATAAGTTTTAGTTTAATCACATCATTTATTGTAATATTTTCGGGCTTTTGGGTTTTCGGGCATTTGGCGTTCGGCCTTATGCAGTTCGGCCTTTTGCTTTTCGGCCTTTAGGACTATAATCATTTTTACATCAGTTTCAATTTACTTGAAAAGAAATTCTTAGTATAAATACTTAATCGAAAAAATAATACATTTACGAAATTCAATTGGAATCTGATCTCATACTTATTATGTTCAGCTAAATGTGAGAATTTGTTGACAAAAGATTTTCTTTTATAAGAGATGAAAGTTTTCAAATGACTAGTTTTAAAAATAAACTCAATAAACTAAACTGATTGAAGGATTTATTTGAATCAGTAAATCAATACATGTTTGAAATGCATTGCAATTAATGAAATAGTTTTAAACAATATTTGATTGTCAATATGGAAAAGGGAATTATCACTCAATTCATAAAAACGAGAGAAACGCATGAAAAGGTTTTAACTCGCTATTAGTTAGCATTGAAATCAGTATTTTCA